>VZRX01018654.1:69048-84142 GCA_013398075.1 Notiomystis cincta | reverse complement strand
AATGCATCGGAAGCGTTGCCCACAGCCATAGTTGGAAAAATCCCAGGGCGTCTCTACAGGCATGGTGAGGAGTGGGGGCTGGTGCAGTGGAAACTCGGAGCAGTGCTGAAGAAGTGGGAGAGCCGAAGAAGCAGCGAGGCCGGGCCGGCGGCAGCCCGGCTCTAATCATGGCCAGGAGAGGGGGGCTCAGGATCTTGGGGCCCTGAGCAGATGCTGAAAAGTCCCTCTCTCAGTGAGGTATTAACAGGGCACCCATTCAGTGGCTGCTCTCACGAGCAGAGGCTCACCTGCAGCAGGAGAAGCGGACTGGGCTGGACTGCAGTGGTAACAGCGAATTCCCTTCCCCAAGCAGCACCTCCGAGCGTCCTCCTCCAAAACCGAGAGAAAGAGAGCCCACAGCTGCCCCTGCCCCATCTTTTACCATCTCCAATTCTTGCGGTATCTCTGCCCTTTTCCAAGAAACCCTCAGATAGAGAGGTGCAGCCAGATGCTTCCTGGGCTTGGGCACTTCTTTTGTTCTCCTTAAGTATCTCATTACCATTTCTTAGGAACTTATGGGACAAAATTCCCTAACAAAAGAAGACAACTTAACCCTCAACAACATTGAAAGCACCATTCATCCAAATCCTTTTGCCATACTATTACTTAATTCAATTTATAATAGTGTAGGAGTGCCCAAGAGCAGGAACATGTTCATATATGGAAAGTAAATTAACTCAGTAAATTGCTGACTGAACCAAACAAATATTTTTTTTCTTTGAGAATAACATCGTCCCTATTAATTATCAAAGAAAATATATCTGTATTAAAAACTTGCACTAGAGACATTCTCCCTGATACTGCACTATTTGTGACACAAACACATGAAGTTTATTACAGCAGAGAAAATGATTTCTATCTGCAAGTATTTTGTATCAGCTCTTTCTCGCATACAAATTATGGGTCACTAGCTCCTAAATAAGCAATATTTGCTCACATACATGGCAGCCTTAAAAGGCACAGTGGAAGTTCCTGCCTAATGAGATCATCCTGGGAAATTCATGCAGTCAAGCAACTCTGATTAACAAGTTTGCAGCAACAAGAGCTGCAGGCAGATACTTTTCCATCATTTCTCAGGTTAGGCTGGCATTTTCTCAAAACTGTTTCACTTTGCATTACAAAGGGTTTAGTATGGAAGTTCAACCTATTGTATTCAACATACTCCAGAACCTGAGGAAAACTAGTCTCAGGGAAAATGTTAGAACAACATTTGCAGCGTAACATTTCAGCACAGACCCTTGAAGGTGTCTTCAGACTTGCTTATTGCCAGAAGAGTTTCAGTGAGGGCTGAGATGAGGATCCAAGCTGATGGATGTCATGTAGACATCTAAACATACAGGTGTCTTATTTTCTTCATAATAAGTTATTTGCTTGTGGCAACACAAGATATTTGTGATCTAACAGACGCTCTCGAGCTCCAGCACAGGCTAAGCTGCATTCAGTCTACTGGAGGTGCCATAATGAGACAGTAGCAAGTCACCAAAATATTGACTCAATTGGCTGAATATGAAAGGAATCAGTGGACTATCTCCAAAGGCTAAAGGCAGGTAAGAAAATAATAAAGGTCACCAAAACAAATGCCACTAAGTGGTCACTTGGCTCGATCCCTCAGCACAATGTATCAAGGAGCTGGAAAGAGGTAGGGGCAACCATGGCTGGAAGAATGCAAGCTTCAGCCCAAGAAAAAGTAGTGTCGGCACATTCAAAGGTGTAGAAGCAAAGAAAGGAGTTCAGTAAGTATCAAGCCTTCAGTGAAGCAAGGAAGAATGGATTATTTAATTTCTGGAAGTTGAAAACTTTATCGTAGAATAGCATTCTTCTGCAGGAGAGTGAATATTAAAGTATTAGTTAAACAGGAATGTACAGTTACAGACAGAAAAAAAGATATTGTCTGAAAGAGTATTCAGAAGAAAGAATGAAATATCTGAAGAGCTGAATATTACAGAAAATCTGGAACTGCCAATGAAAACCTAGGATAAAGTTTTATTTCTAAAATGGAAGGCACCATCTTCCAAACAGAACTTAAACCACTTCCAGTTCCAGTATGCATCACACATTACTGATCCACAGGTGGAGAGGATGTGAGGTGAGCCTGGTAAAGTCTGAAGGAGAGCCATCACAGAACTTGAAATAGTAAAAAAAAAACCAAACCAAAAAAAAAAAAAAAGAAAATCCCAGAAGATAAAATACATCCTCAATTAAATTATAACTCAACTAGTATGCACAAAGCCAAATGACTTCTGGCTCAGTTTCTCAGAGAAAATTAGGTAGTTCTGCTCCAAGTGGAAGAAAAATGTATCCTTTTGCAAATGCATTTCTCTGTGTTATGCTTTTAAGTACCAGCTTTTAAATCATGTCTGAAGAGGCCTGAGAAAGCACATTAGCACCTCTCCACAAGCGCTGTTTGAACATGGTTGGCTTGGGGTGAGGGGAATGAAAGATTTCCAGACTTGGTGCAGACAAAGCCCAAAGGCTGTTGACGTAAGTACAAAACCAGAATAGTGCTTCAAGAAAATGGAAAGAAAATGCCTTTAAAGAAGAATTCACCAAAATGATATGAAACAGCAAACAGGAGACGGGGCCTTTAAGAGCAGTTTTTCACAATTAGGTCACTGCTCTTTTGTGAATGTTGAAGGTGTTCGACAACACAAGTCAGAAACCTGCTGAAAGCCTGCTCCAGAAACCCTTCTGGATCCCCTGGCTCGGTTTTCACCATTGCACTTATCAGACTGCCAGGGCAACTGACTGTTTACTTCCAAAGCCGCTCATTGCTGGTCTTACAGAGTTAATGCAGGAGCTCCAGGAAGCAGCAGCTTCTGGCAGCATGCCTGGAGCAGCTCACAACATCCCTTGGGGGAATGAGAGACTTACCAGCCATTTCTCTGTAGAGGAACACAGTGCAGTGCAAAGTTATCAGCATCTAAAATGTCCCTCTTTTTTGTGACTGTCACTCTCCCTTCCCTGACTCCAGGTTAGCAGAGTGTTTTCCCATGCTCTGTGCTTTAAAGAACAAGCCAAGGTCCTACGTGTGTTTCTGCCTTAGTGTTTGCAGCCCCTGGCAGCCAGCTCTGTCTGATAGAGCCATTCAAGTGCGCACTAGCCAGTAGTTGCACCCTGCTCCCAGAAGAGGATTTCACATTTGAAAGGAGCTCACCGCAGTGGAGGTAAGAAAAGAAATGTCTGCCAATGTGCCAGAGGAGCAGGCCAGCTCCTGGAGTTTTAAGTAATGTATTTCCATTTATTTTCTTTCTTCTACCTTAAATATTTTACTATGTTCAAAAAGGAGAGTATGTGAGCATTAAAAAAAATTGTGTGCCAAGGAGTGCACTTGCATTTATAAGACAGCCTGCGGACGGGTGAGATGGCACCTCAGAGGAAGAGTGATACAGGTTTCCAGTCACATCAGTCACTGGGCTGTGTGGAGCTGGGAGTGAAGCTCAGCACTGGTGTAGGCAGGTCTGTGTTCAGTATGGCAGATTTTCCATCTACTTCTTCAACTTACAGTGTAGTTCTGTTTTCTGAGCAATGTTTTAGCAGTCTAGGGGTTTGGTGTGGAGCTTACTGAACAACAAAGTTCAGTAAACTGTCATTGTTCTCTGTGTGATTAATTGAGATTAATGCTGAGATATGTACTGGCATATGACACCATTGTACCTACAAGGAACAATTACTCATCAGCTCAACACGCGGGATTAATTGGCTTTGCTAATTACCAGGGAAAAACAAGCAAAAAGGTCAAGTTCCCCAAGCAAAATGATGCACTATCACTTAGAAATATCTCTTCAGTGGGAAATACTCACTGAATTGAGTGAGAACAATTGTTTTTTTTATTTTTTGTCAGAGCAATCCACTTGGTCTGTGTAATTAAAATCTGAAACAAATGTATGTACCCTGACAGCCTCTTGCTACCTATGGACCACTTTAGGTGTGTACTGACAGTCATGTGCCACAGGAACTTTTTTTTCAGTCTCATTGTTTATTTTACATTAATTCAAGGCATTTCTGACACTGTGTTTTTTGCCGTGAGTTTGATTTTGCAGAAACAAATATTCAGAAGTATCTGATGCTTTTTTAGGGCCTACAAAACTACCCTCAGCACAACTTTCTGTACAGACAGGGAATACTCAGCTGAGACCTTTATGCACTTTGAATCATCTTTTTTACAGTGTTTCTGTGAGCAATTCTACCATGTAATTTACAAGTTACGAAAGATATGAAATGAATGATGAATGGAGAATGGCTGAGATGCTGAATAACTGTATAGAAAAATCTTCCAAAACAAAGCAAAAGGAGCAAAAGAAAGGTATCATATTTGTGCGCTGCTTCCACAAAAATCAGGTGTGATCTCTAAATAACCAAATAATAGTAGTGTGAGATGTGTGGGCTGTTTTAGTCTATTTCTAAATGAATAGGAACACCTCCACCCCACCTCATCCCTCATTATTAAAAGAAATATTGATAAGGAATTGTTTTGCAAGAGCTTAGAGATTTTGCCGAAGTTCTTTGGTATCGGGATGGGAGGGTGTCTCCTAGGGATCTGAAAGTATCCTACTTCTCCCACTAGTCGATGAGAATCAATGAAACCCAACTGGTCTCTGGTACTACGGGCTAAGAAACCATGTCCCAGATGTAAACATAGAAATTTGACAAGGCCCAAGGCTTCCTAGAAGGTTAAAGATCAGTAAAGACTGTTCAGGACTTTCAGTTTTCCTGCTCTAGCCTGGAACACCAAAAGAGGAACAGGCTGTCCAGCAGATGCCCATGGGATTTCTCTAGCCTGGCAAGTACAAGAATGTTGGTGGGAGAAGGTGTCAGCTGGGAGTGAGAAGTCCTAACATGTCAGCTGCAGAGCTGAAATCTCTCATTGGAAGAAGTGCAGTTTTTTATCATGTTTTAAAAAGCAGAAGTGAGCAGCAGTTAAGATTTGAATGGCAAATTTGGGGAGCAAGGAGTACCACTTGGCAACCTGGAAGTGCAGAAAAATGCTTGTTAAATTTCTTGGCATTAATGTCCTGCTGAGATGTTAAGCCATATGGCATCAAAAAGTGAGTTGCTGGGAAGTAATGCCTGCTCTGTCCATCCCTCTAATCCAGAGGAGTATTTCCCTCAAACTCATTTTTCTCTCCAGATCGACATTTCCACACCAGCCCTGTGATAAAGAAGCATTTTCTTATTAGCATGGACATCTCTATTTCATGTACAACATGCCTCAGCACACAGTCCCTGTTTCCCCAGACCAACTCTTCTGTAGCTGCTGGTAAGGATATAATGTTATTCATTAAACCTTTTATTAGCGTGCTGCTGTCTAACATTTCATTGTCTAACAGCACCCACTGAGTTAATGGTCACAGAGTGTAATATTGAATATGCATGGTGGGAAATAACACACATAACATAGGCAGGAGAGCAATTGTTTGGACAGTTTAATCTCCTAGTTTATTCCCCTGCTGCCACTGGGAAGTCAATATCACCAAATGAATGTGTCAGGGCATCATCTTGTGAGAAAACCTGTCTTTGTCAGGATTTAAAGAAATGATGAGCAGTAAAGAGAACATTAAAGGTAAAACAATACTTACATAAAACTCTGTCAGACCTGAATTAGTCTCACCAGGTTTGCAAGTAGATATTGGTTTCAGGCAGCACATTCCTACAGTAGAACTGAGTGCCTTCAAGCTTCATTTGCTAGATGAATTAAAACGCAGTAACCTTTCAGTGTTTTCTCTAGATAAGGCTGAATAAGAATCCCAAACCCAAACACCCCCAAATGCTGGGGACATTTAGATTTTACAGGCAGATTAGCTAGGTAGTTGGAGATAAGTTTAGATATTTGTGGAGGAGAGAAAAGAAATCTTCCATTATGTTACAGCCTGCACAATTGTAACATCTGCATAAGTGTGCATGTGAGGAGGGGAGCATGACTGAGACAGAAGAGGAGGAATAGATGAATATGGGCAAGGGATAAAGTTTGCTAGGCACTGGGAAGAGGAGTTTTTCTTTATTGAGCACTATGCGTGCTCAATAGCCTGACTTCCGCAGTCCTGATTTCTCTTCTTGGCTTTGTGCTACCCAGGGAGAACCTGGAAAACTGGAAGCAACACCCAAAAGGCAAATGATTAAAGGTGTGCCTCCTACAAAAGCCTGAGAAATAAATGCACAAAAGATTGAAGTGTTTGTGACAATCTTGGCATCTGACGAGTACAAGCAGCAAGGTTAATGAAAACTGGCAAAGCTGAACCCTAAGAACTATTGTTCAGATATTAGAAGGAAAAGCTTCCTGGGCATCAGTTTGCTGGATGTTACTCCAGCAAAACATTAGTCTAAGGGAAAGGCTAATGCTGTTAGTGTGGATATATTCCTCTAACTCAACTAAATCATCAAGAAATTTATTACAAGAGAATACCAAGTAGGAGAAGTGGAAAAATCTATTGTGTGCCTAATAGCAACTATGATTTTTATGAACATTCCTACAGTGATTGTGGTCTTTATGTGCTAAAGGATATGAACTCCACCTGCAAGTGCACATAGCAGTTTTGTATGGAAAAACAGGAGGACAGGTGTTTTTTTTCCTTGTGGCACTTGCAGGCAGCAGTGCAGGCAGGGAGCATGCACCCCAAGGATGATGCCTGCCGCAGATGCTGACAGCTGAGGAGCAGCTGATTTTCCAAGGGAGAGCCCTGCATCACTGGGCAATGGGGGTTGACTTGTCTCCATTCCTTCTATCTCTGATTTATTTGTAAAGAGGATACTAAGTTGCTGCAGGCATAGAATCTGGTGGCTTTCAGACGTCTGAATTGTATGTTGGGCAGCATCACTCCCTTTCACCAAAGCAATAGGAAGGACAAAGGCTAACACTGCTTTTAGTTCTGTTGTTTCTTGGCACTGGAGTAGGAAGCAGTAACACAGTTGTATCCATTTTCCTTTTCTATTTTGAGAGGGCATGATGAGATGTGGTCACAGCAGTGTGCTCTCCAAAGGGGTGGCATGGACATCCTGGGGCTGCTGAAATTAGTGGGATGGCAATCTTGGGCTTGTTGGGAATGCAAAAGTCCCATGCACTGTGTGTAAGTTGTGCTAAGTAGTACGAGCCTGAGTGACTCATGCTAGGATCCTATCCTAGTCCTGGGCCCAAATGTCCCGGGCAAACTCCTTCCCATAGCAGGAAGGGCACACACTGAGCACCTCTGCCAGCCTCTGGAGTCAGCTGGGAGGAGCTGAAATGTCACAGGGAGTTCAGAGCTACTTAGGAGGATGGTCTGTAGCCATGCTAATCAGCTGAGATTTTCATAATTATTCGAATTTATAATTAAAAGCCTTTTCATTCTCTATCTATCAGTGAAGATGTGTGGTGAAAACCAAGAGAAGATGTTTTGCATAGAAAAAGAAAGCTTTGGGAGTGAACCATGTGTTTTGGGGATCCCTCATGAGTCATGTTGCTTCAGGGACCTGACCAAGTGCCCACAGATCCTGCTGCAGTGTCTGCAGGGCACTGCCCGCTCCACACTCACATCTGTGAGACACATAATCAAAACTCAGCGAGAAACCATAGCAGGACACAAGGTTTGCTGTGCTGGGTATGGCAGCAACACAGCTAAATGTCTGGAAAGGCCTCTGTGATGTTAGAGCCAAGTGTGCTGCAGAGCATCCCTGGAGTAGGGTCCATGTGGGAACAGCCGGACAGGCTGGTCCCTACATGTAGGGGACCCATACCCCATGTCATAGCAGTGACAGACCCTGTACCAGAGAACAAAACCCTTCCTGCAGCATGAAGCAGCACCTGTAGTGATGGTGGAGAAGTGAGTCGGTTCATGACTGCTCTGGTCATGAAGCCTTTGCAAAGGGTGGCAGAAGGAAGGAGCATGAAGCCCAATGGGATCCCCTCTCCAGTGGAGGGATGCCTGGAGCACAGGTGAAGGTACCCCCATGAGGCTCCCACTCATGAAGGTTTTGCCTGTAAAAGACTCGAGTCCATGCCCAGGCTCACAGGTGCTGTGATTCTTAGTGGAAAAAGTGGCTAGAGAAAACAGAATAAAATTCAAATCCATTATGCTGTTCAAAGTCAGTCTCTAAATTAATCCAATTATACTGCAGCAATCTTTGCTTAATGCTCAGAAGCTAGAAACGATGGTTAGAGCAGTTGTTGGGGAAATGAGTTGATAATGACAATAACCAACAATGGAAGACGCTATTCTGAAAGTAAAGTGTGTGTGTGTGGGGAAACACTCTATTATTCAACCTTCACTCAAAGTATATTGCTTAGCTATTACAGGATAATGCACCAGGGCTAACCAAGCACAGTGCTGCCTCCAGGTCTCAGCAAGGAAAAAGTTGAAACTTGCTTATCGTTCTTTACTAAGGAAAGCTTCCAGCACTGTTATTATGGAAGTACAGCTCTTAATAACCATTGCACAGCTGTGATCTGAAACAGCTTGCCCACACAATGTCTCTGCCTCTGTCAGGCAGCCTGCTTAAAGCCTATTTTTATATTTTCAAAATTTATTCTTCAAATCAACTTGGTGCAGAAGTTCAGCTTCAGGACCTTGATGTTTTTCATAGAATGACAGAGTAGTCTGGGTTGGAAGGGACCTTGAAAGCCCATCTAGTCTAATACGCTCCCTGCATTAAGCAGGGACATCAACTAGACCAGGTTGCTCAGAGCCCTGCTCAGCCTGGCTTTGAATGTCCCCCAGGATGTGACATTCACAGCTTCTCTGGGTAACCTGTTCCAGTGTTTCATTTCTCTCACCATAAAAAATTTCTTCCTTATATCTAGTCTGAATTTACCCTCTTTTAGTTTGCAACCACTACCCTTTGTCCTATTCCAGCAGGCCCTCCTAAAAAGTCTTTTCTCACCTTTTTTTATAAGCCCCCTTTAAGTACTGAAAAGCTGCAATGAGGTCTCCCTTCTCCAGGCTGAACAATCCTTGCTATCTCAGTCCATCTTCAAAGGAGACATGCTATGTATTTGTGGCCCTCTGGACTTGCTCCAGCAGGTGCTGAGGACCCAGAGTTGAATGCATCACTCCAGGTAGGGTCTCACCAGAGCAGAGCAGAGGGGCAGAATCCCTTCCCTCGCCCTGCTGCCCACACTGCTTTTGAAGCAGCCCAGCACAGGATTTGTTTTCTAGACTACAAGTGCACATTGCTGGGTCATGTCCAGCCTCTCCTCAACCAGCACCACAAAATCCTTTTCTGCAGGGCTGCTCTCCATCTCTTCAACCCCCAGCCTGTGTTGGTACTGTGGTTTGCCGTCACACAGGTGTAGCACCTCACACAATTTTTAACATGGTTGGCAACATTAGGCTTCTAGCTTGAAGTGAACAAGATGCAAACAAGAATATACTTTTGTTTTAATCAGTTGGTCTGTGTGCACACAGGCAGCCAGCTGAACTTGGGCCTCTTGAAAGCACTGATGAAGAACTGCATGTTGATAGTATCAAAGCGGGACATTAGAAATATTTTAAAACATTTGGCCCAAAATGCCAAGGTAATGGGATAGGAATAGCAAATGGAAATTCTACTGATTGCCCTAGATGGTTTTCACTCAGAGCCTGCATCTCATGTAGTCTTTATGGGGCAAAAACTGCCTGAAACAAAGGATACTCATGCATTTTGTGAGAGACTCATATTCACACCACTGCATTGAAGTAACTGGTGCGTGGCGTGATTTGCATCTCTCTCATCCCAAATGTCTCTGAATCTTGGTCTAGCTTTCTTGTTTTGTAGGATACATCATAGCAAGACTTCATCTTTGCATTCTAGCTCCTCTCTGAATGATTGCATCATTCAGATCCTCTCTGCTGGAAAACAGATGCACTCTCCAGTGCCCAATCTCACACATCAGAACATAAAGAATATATTTATAAGATATTCAACTCTGAAAATGCTTGGATGTAATTTCTGAGGCAGTATCCTTGTTAACACTGGAAGAACCTGTTCCCAATATTGCAGCCTACATGCTCCTCAGAATATGTTTCTTTGAGCTGTGTCAAAATTTCACAAAAGATTTGAAGGAGTCTCATTTCAGCTCAGTGGGAAAATCTCATATTAAGTGCACATTGCCACCTCGTTGTGTAATGAGTCTCGTTGCCTCAAGACTACTATTATTATTCATAGCCACTCACATTCAAAATTTCATGTAAACCCCCACAAAGCTGTGAGCTTAGCTTAAAAATCACCAGGTATACTGATGGCTGAATTGCTGAGCTTTTTCACAGTGCAGCCAGGATATGATTTCAAAGTTTGCTTTACAACCTGAAGGAGTAGAGAAGAAAATTCATGTTTTCTTAAAGTGCAAATTGAAATTCCTGTAGTTCGCCCACTCCACTGGTTCAAATGGAAAGAGACTTGGTAACAGCTAATAGCAGAAGTGTGTCATAAGAGTGCTGCAGCAATATCTACAAAGGTATTAAATGATAATGATTAGGTAAATAACTCCCAAGAAAGCCAAGTGAACATCATAGCATGAGAGCTACAAGCACTGAGCCTTCTCTCTGAGCAATGAAAGTAGTTTTTCCTTTGTGCTCTCTACGTTTCCAAATACTTCCACAATGATCCAGAGGAGGATCCTGAATTAGTTTTAAATTCTTACTTCTGATCTTAAAAGTGGTCCATAACAGCTTTCAGATATGCCAAAGAGCACCTCCTCAGCCAGTGTGAGCTCCTTGGAAGGCCCCAGGGTTTACATCAAGGGAGACACAGCAGTTTCCACCAGGCAGGAGCTGCCTCTCTGGGAGCTCTCTGTCCCATAGCCCTTTGCAGCACAAAGACAACAAGTAATGGGGAGACCTAAGAAAAGCATCACATTTTGTGCCCCTAATACCAAGACCTGGATTCCAGATGAGGCTGCTGGGGGATGGAGCTCATGCTGACTGTGAGAACCTGCTTCACCCAAATCCAGGCAGAGACCTGCACACAGGGGCTGTTTCATAGAACCATGGAATAGTTTAGGTTGGAAAAGACCTCTTAGCTCATTGAACCTGTTCACCCAGCACTACCAAGTCCACAACTTAAACCATGTTTCCCGGTGCCACGTTCACACCCCTTCGGAATACTTCTCTGGACAACCTGTTCCAATGCCTGACCATCCTTTCAGAAAAGAATTTTTTCCTAAGATCCAAGCAAACCTCCTCTGGCACAACTTGAAGTACATTCCTCCTATCCTATCTCTTGCTACTTGTGAAAAGAAACCACCCCCCACCTGACTACAGCCTCCTTTCAGGCAGTTGTAGAGAGTGATAAAGTACCCTCTGAGCTTCCTTTTTCCAGACTAAACAACCCCAGCTCCCTCAGCTGCTCCTCATCGGACTTGTGCTCTAGACCCTTCACCAGCTTCACTGCCCTTCTCTGGACACATTCCAGCATCTCAGTGACTGTGTTGTAGTGAGGGCCCTGTTCAGGGCTCCTCCAGGCTGGTTGAAGTCTAAGGTGAGTGAGCTGCAGTGCAATTGCAATCTGTCCCTCTCCAGCACAGACAGCATTTCTCTTATTTGCTCTCTGAAAGCAGCAGCTGTTTCTGTGCTGCCACTTGTGTCTCAGCCTGCACTGCACCACAGCAAAGCACCGTGGCCAGGGCTGCTCTTTGAACGCTGTACATTTTCGGGCAGCAGCTGCTGCATCCCTGCCACAGAGCGCTTGGGTTGTCTTCACATAAACTCAGCATCTGTGGGTGTGGGGGGAGGCTGTGCTGTGTCTGCATGGACAGTTCAGCTGAGACAGGGACGTGGCACAGAGGCATGGGAAATCTATTAACTCTAGGGAAGCAGAGAGCAGCTGAAGGCTGCAGGCAGTCCCGTAATGAGCTAAAAAATATAAGCTGGGGATAGAACAGGAATTACTCATAGACTTATTCCTGAGCACTTCCACTGTGGCATTTAGTGCCTGTGCCTCACAGATGTCAAATGCAGGCAATTAAAAGTTAAGTAACATCTGAAATTAACCCCTGCTATGCAGCAGTCTGCATCTACGGGCACCCTCCTGTAATGAAGCAAACCAGGGGCTCTGATTGATGGCCTGTGCGTGGGCTGCAGTTCAAGCTACAAGGACAGCAGTAGGTGTTGGGCTGATACAGCTCTGGGCACATTCTGTAGTGGAGAATTTCTAATTTAATGAACCTCTGTTTTGCCCTCTTCTTTCCCCTTATAGACTGAAGACCCTCTCATGTAAGGAAACGGTGTCTAGTCTTTGTTCACCTTTCCTTGCCTGATGGGTATGTTCAGATGAATGGACACCAAGCACAGCCTCTGTAGTGACAGATGAATTCTTCTGGTAATGCACAACTTTCCAACTCTTGAGTTTCTTTCTTTTCCATCCCACAGCCCACCAGGGGCCTGCTTTCACCTCCTTAGCTGTCTTAGGAATTTTAAAAAAGAAGAGAGATTTTTAAGTGCCCAAACCCAAAGTGCCAAAAAGAGTCTTGAGTTGCTGTCAGGAGGAGCCAGCTGCAGGGAACGATGTGCTTTGTGCCAGCAAGCTGACAGTCTTTTCCACTAGTGAGGGAAAGGTGATGGTCAGCGAAGTAGATGGATGCTGGAAGATGCACAGCTGTTTTTCTGAGGTAGGCTCAGAGGTGACACGGCTTCCACAGGCAGCCCCTGGTGGGAGGAGAGTCCAGAAGGATGCAGCTGATGACCATGTCCTGTGGACTCAGCACAGGGCTGCTTTGCATATGGGTCCTGTGGTGGGGCTCCCCCCTGGGTCTGAGAGGCTGGCTGAGAGCTTGGATCCAAGGACAGAAAGCAAAAAGCAGAGGTATCAAATGGAGTGTTCTTCATTTGGTATTCAGTGTCAAGGAAAAGAAAGCTTTTCTGTGGGTTGCAGATTATGAGAGACAAAGTTGAATTATTAAAAGATTTATTCACCCAAGGACATGTTGAGCTCTCTGAGGACCAAACTCATCCACTTAATTAAAACAGAGAACCTCCCAAGCACCATTTGTATTGGAACTAAGTGACATATTTAACACCTATGTCCTGAAAGGGTCATACATATACATAGAGGTAGATCTGAAAAGGTAAAAGGCTTTTCTGACTTCTTGCTGTGCTCCTTGCGAGAGTGCCTGGTCTGAGGGCAGCACGAATAGGAGGAGGAGGCTGTTGCCTATGGCTTTGCTGCTTACAATTGATCAATAGCAATGGTAGTTTGTGCTTCAGCAAGAACAGCTTGATTGTTGTGAAGAAGCAACAACATCCAAAATCTGACAAGCAGTCTTGAGGACTTAATGTTGATCTCCTGTAGGGAAGGGAAAGGAAGGAGGACTCAGCTCTTCTGACAGTCCTTGGTCAAGGTTTCTCCCTCATGATTACTGCCACTGTGATTCACTTTTTCAAGGCTCCCCCTGGCAGATGTAGAAGGGACAGAGAACTGCACTGCTCTGAGAACAGACTTAGCAAAGGATGGGTGTTTTGTCATCACCTATTAAACCTACATGGCTTTGCAATACGGTTACTGTCTGCCAGGTCTGGTGAGAATTTGGATCAGGAAGATGGCAGTGGTGACTCAGGAGGAAGGTCTGTCTCTATTCTGCTTCCCAGTTTCCTGGTGAGACACTTACTCATGGAGGACTGCTCAGTGGAAGGGGACAGCATACAGAAGGAACCTGTGGACACAGCTGTCCATCCCACAGATAGGGCAACAAAATGCACTTTTACCTCTGTTTCAGGTTAGCATCTGCTCTACCTTTAAAGTGCCTCTAAACCCACCCAATGACTAAGTCAGTCCAGCTTCATCTTGGTGTGGAGATCTTTAGAAGTGCCATACATACTTATATCTACTAGATATGGCTCCTTGTCTTTTCAGGGAACAGAGTTAGGATGGAGTGTGGAAAGAAAAGAGAATTAATCATCCTCTGCCAAGGGAGCTCTGACTCATGGTAGCACAGCCTCTGTGGGCATGAGACCTGCAGGGATGAGAACTCCAGGGGGTTTAAAAGGGCCCATGCAAGTAATGTCAAGTAATGCAAACACATCAGACCCACTCTCTGCTCAGTGCACACAACAGAATCTGAGTCAAAATCAGCCCCTATCTTGCCAAGTAAATGATCTGAGTGCTCTGGGGTTGGAAACCCCACCCTCCCCTGGGATCAAGTCACAGGGCATTTCTGCTGTGCTCCAGCAAAAAGAGAAAGTCACAAAGAATGAGAAGAGTGAAAGGAAGAATTTGCTGTACCAGAAACAGTTTGTGCAAAAGAGGCCTTGGCTTATAGTTCATGTCTATTCTTCCATCGTTCTAGCAATCCTGTGTTCCAGGTGCCTAGCATCCTTCTCAAATCTCGTTCCCAAATAAAATCTCAAGTGGGTCAAAACCCCATCACGTATATATTAAAATCCACACTTCCATTAACATATGGTAGGGGATTCTCCAGTACAGTGTCTGGTTCTGGACCTAAAAGAAAAAAAATCTTCTGGCAATCATGCATCCTAAAGTTTCAGCTCTTTGAGAAACTCAGGGGTGAGGGCCACACCTGCTTTATGCCTCCTCTGTCTCAGCCAGCAATCATGCTCCTTGCGCTCATGTTTTTTCCCTCTCCACCTCCCCTAAAAAAAAAAAAGTTAAAAAAAAGAGAAGTATCTTTTTACTGTGAGTGTGACTGAGCACAGGCTGTGGACTTTCCATCCTTGGAGACATCCAGAAACTGACTGGCCATGGACAATCAATTGAGTGATTGAGGTGACTCTCTCTGCTTGAGCAGGGGATTAGACCAGACGACCTCCAGAAGTCCACTTCCACCTCAGCCATTCTGTCACACGTACCTTGATGACAACTGACCTTTTCCTTGGAGGGGAAAGATAACAGCATTCATGTGGGCCCTGAGGAGATCCAGGAAAGCAGCTGGCCTGTCTCTTGGGGACAATGACTTGATAGCATGGAATGATCTACATGGGAGACCAGACCAGAAACAATTTTTTCCATTTATGGTTATGAGCTGAGGAGTAAACTCCTAGAAGATGTTCCTCTTCCCACATGAAACATTCACACCCAGCCTACAAAAAAGCAGTATTTTCACTTATCTGTAGCATTACTTACTACTGTTAACTATAGTCTCTCTCTCTCTCTCTCT
>VZRX01018654.1:0-69005 GCA_013398075.1 Notiomystis cincta | reverse complement strand
TCTATCTCTCTCTCTCTCTCTCTCACCAGGAGCAGCACAGGATATGCAGCTCCAGCCTATCGGTACAGGTATGTATGCCTGCTGCAGGTGATACTGCCTGGGGGATTGGATACTGCTGCCTCCTCTTCCTCGGACAGGGAAAGGAGAGGAGGCTGAGCTGGGTGCTGGGCTCCAAAGACTTCTGAAATGACAACAGAAGGTGGGATTGGACAGGAAAAACAAATGTATAAAAAGCTTGCCTGCAGGTAGTGAGAAGTGGGAGAGAAGTGGGAGTCTTCTTATGTGGAATTTTCAGCTACATGACAGATCCACTTCCTTAACAAGACCACTATGTATTTATTCTTTGACTTGTCACCTACTGCAATGTTCACTGTAGTAAAATTAGGCAGAGCTGAGAAATCTTTAGGTACAGCTCCAGGTTTGTGTATGTGTATTTTCACACTTGTAAGATAGTCACCTATTCCACAAGCAGTAGTGTCAAGAAGGAAAATTGAGAATTCCCACCTTTCACAGAGGATGTTACTCTCTAACACTGAGAAAACTTGAGGCCTACTTCACATATGCACAAAATCCAACTGCATGCTTGGAGCTTTCTTCATTTCAGTGTTAAGCAACAGCTCCCTCGTCTTTCCTGCATCCCTAGCACAGGCACAATGAAAAAAGCACCACTATGTGATAGTTTTTGCTTTTATCAGTTCCCATTACATCCCCATCCCTGGAAACATTTGAGGTCAGGCTGGACCAAGCTCTAAGCAACATGGTTTAGTTAAAGATGTCCCTGCTCATTGTAGGGAGCATGGACTAGGTGACCTTTAAAGGTCCCTTCCAACCCAAACTAGTTTATGATCCTCATCAGAGCTGTGATGTCTTCTCATTCTCTTAAGAACTGGTGAGGACAAGTCATGGAAAGTAAAACTGTTGGTCTTTAAATCAAAATGATGGCTCTTACCAGTTCTTAAATAACCATGAGCCCTCAGGAGCCATCTTTTCCTAGCCAGCAGTGATAGTACACACTTAGGAAGCTTGATGAAGCAAGGTGCCCCTCCTGTGCTCGTTTCCACACTTGGTACCCTTTCAGAACTGCCTCGTAAGTTCAACAGCCTCAGTGGGAGTCTGGTCTCCGCTTCAGTTGTCAGAGTGCCCTCGCTGGCAGCAGGTCCTCGCTAACTACCTAATGTACAGACGTAGGGCAAGAAGGCAGGATAAAACATCCAGTCAAAATATCTAGGTCACTTAATAAAGAGTTAGTCATTTGACAAAATACATTTGTTGCTTTTGCTAGGATGCTCCTGCGCCTTCAAAAAAGTTTAAGCTAGTGGAAGTGAGCGATAACTTCATGTATCCAGAGATTTCTTGCTGGCAGGTTAGAATGGGCATCTAACTTATCATCTGTTAAGTCTTCAGTTTCCACTTCCCTCTCCTGCCTGTGCAGAGACTGGTGAACAGTGCACCCGACACAACCACCTGAATGAGCAGGAGGCTACTTTTCAGCAGAAAGCAGGCTCGATGCCTTCTGGGCTGCTCTGGCAGCAAGCAGTGGGTTGGTGGCTCTCAACCCTCCCTGTGCTAGGTTCACCCTACTCCAAGAACTGGAGGGCAGGGATTGTTAAGAGATACAGGAGTGCTGATGGCTTTTAGGACTCCTGCCTAGACCCACCCTCAACTGGTTAAACCATCATCCATAAAATAACGCTGGGAGGAAGATACAGCCTTTCTCACCAGAGAACTCATCCGCAGAAAACCCCTTCAAAAGCACTGTAAGGCAGCTGCGATGCCAGGGGTGCAGCAGCCAGCAAAGCTGCTTGAACCAAGGCAGAGCCTGCCTGGCTTTGCTGTGTTTACATTCAGAGCTTGAATGCAGCCCCAGAGTTGCGTGACTGGCAAAGACCATCAGCCAGAACAGTCTCTGCTGAAATTTGTGCTGTCAAGTCATTTGCAACATCACAGTGACCCAGAAAGCTGATGGTATTTCACATTATTTCAAGTGGGGTTATAAGAAAACATAGAACGCACCCCACACGCTCTGACATTTTAGTATTTAATTGCAACGAGTCATCCTCTGGTAGCTGGGTAGGCTGCATTCAAGTTGCTGAAAAAAAAAGAAAGTATTTTAACTTCTCATTTTACAAGCTTTAGTGTTTTTCTTGTGTTATATGATGAAAGTCACTTGGAGACATCCTGCTTGTTTTCACAGACAGGGCACTGTAGCATGCAGCTATGTGGTACCTCTGTAAATGTCCAGGCAACTGAGCATTCTGCCACAAAATCCACTATTTTTATATGTGGATGCTGACTTTGCATTCTGAAGTGGAAAAGCAGTATTAATCTGAAAAGGCTCTTGTATTTTCTCAGTCTTCCTTTTCTTGTTATTATGAAGCTTTAAAATTAGAGTGCTATTTGTAAAGCAGCTGAGATTCTACTGAAATGTTCTGTTTTACTGCTAAGTGGAAAAATGAAGTATTTCTGCAGCAGAATGTACTTCCTTTTAACCATGACATACAAACTATTGCAAACTTCTTTTGCAAACATATTGTTAAAAGGATTCAATCTCCATTTGCTAACAATTGAGAGTAAACCATGGTCCTAGCCACAGAAATTCAATACCAGAGCAACAACTCTTATGGTAATTTCAGAGGCCAGTCAAAGACACCTGAGAAAACATCAGATGTTAGAGTCCATGAATCTTCTGAGCCAGTGTTTCTCTTCTATCCTTTCAGCTACCTGCCTGAATCTACAAATTTGCACCTGCTTTCAAGGTTTTTCATTATTTTCATGCAAAATAAAGGAAAGATAATACAAAAAAGTGCCTTATGTTTGATGGAAGAAAATGAACAGGAAAGAGAAACAAAGCATACAAAATGAACCTTTATTAAATGAAAGAAAATCTGTTTTGTGGGTCAAATATGAAATAGAAGATACAAAAACTTTACATCAGATCTCTTGTCAAAGAAATTAAATTCTATCTAGACTGAAGTAGCACTTGTTCTTTCCAAGATAACATGAATGGGTGAATATGCATCTTGTGGCAGTACAGGACCACATAGTCTGCTGTGCTAAATTTCTGGTTACAGAGAAGAAAAGTTAAAAATCTAAACGATGTCTCTAAAGAACCCAACTATTCAACGAAGTAACCTAAAATCATGAATGTTGACCACAATGTATTCTTACAGGCAAATGACAGGTGGGTCAAGTGTAGAGTTTACAAAGCTTGCATATCATGTTCTCTGTTTCTATACAAATATAAATAGTTCTTTTTTACTTCAAAAATCCTTTTATATTTGATAGCTTTATTCGTGGAAAAGGATGACCAGTTCGTCAGGTTCCTGCTGTACTACCCAGACAATTCCATCACCTTTATCTCCTCCTTTTTTTGAAGATTGTAACCCATAAACCACAGCCTGCAATATTTTTAGAAACTTGATGTGTGTTTAATCACAAATCTTTGTACCACTGTCCTGTACATGAAGATTCTGCAGAGCTCCTAACTTGTCTTTGGCATAGCACACCATGTCCCATTTAATACTTTTTTTTTGCTTAAAAAAGTATATTTTCCTTTAGTGAAACAACTTAAAACCATCTATTTCTGATTTTGTAAAATGACATATCACCTCTTGAGTTGCTTTGCAAAATATACACCTACATTTTTGAAAAACATTGGGTACTGACATAAGGGACTCATTGAAGTCCAATCTGTTTATGAGAAGTAAAATATAATTACAAATTCTGTCTTCTGCATGAATCTCACATGAAGTCGTTCAGTTCAGCTTCAAGTGCTGCTGCCATTTCATCTGCTTCAGAGCTGCTTCCTTCCTCATCTTCATTGCTGGATTCCTTACTGGATTCACTGGCAGCATCATCTTCATCCAGTTTGCGCTTGTGACCCCTGGAAGGACAGATAGAGACAAGGCCCATGAATGGAAGTGTCTCACTGCTTACTGAGACACTCATATTCAACATGAGAAAAAAATGAGGCTAAAGTATTCATCTTTTTTCAGGCTGAGACAAAAAGTACAGCATTTGCTTTTAAATGAACTAAGAGTAGCCAGTTCACACAATTTTTTAATTGCTGTTATGTACTGTCAGCAGTAGGTGTAAAGAACAAAGTAGTGTTAATTTGTTTCTTCCATTCTTCTGAAGAAGGTATGAGACTGAAAATAATGAGTAGATTTACTTTCCTCTTGCATCCCAAAAGAAAGAAGCCATTCTGTAATGAATAAAGATATTACCAAATGAATAAAGATATTACCAAAATATAAACACTGTTATATGATTTTTAAATATTCAAGTTTCTGCCTTTTTTATAAAAATAAAACCATAACTGATTAACCAAATCTCACTGCACCAGCATTCACACTTTCATGCTTCCAAACTTTGGGGTCCCATCCTTCCCTTTTGTGTCTCTCTGGATTAGTACTGCCAGGCTGAACAACACAATTCTTTGTATCTCTGGAGAACAAACTAGTTTAAATACAAAGCTGATGTGCACCATAACCTGCTGAAAAGAATCATGTTCCTGGCTCTGAAAGATCTCCAAGGAAAATCTGACACTTCAATTGGGACACAGCCATAAACAAAAGAATTTGGTTTTGTGGAATCCTAAAATATCTTTTCCTTGCCAGAGGGAATTTTATATCAGACATGTACTTCTGAGACAAAAATAAAGTTGAGATTTTTGCATTGCACAGAATTCATAATGAGATGTAGAAACACCTTTAAAATCCTTCTGGATAATTTGTTCAAATTTCAAGCAGAAAAATATATGCAGAGGGGCAGGCATCTCTCAAATAACTTTCCTTTTCCTTGCTGTGAGAGAGAATGCACTCACTTGCAGTCATGAAAACCTAATAAAATGATGTATCTATTTTAGCTCAAAGTAGTAATTTAACAATAATCCTCTTACTTCTGAGAGCACAGAGAAATATCAATAGGTCAAGAAAGACCTTTGATAAATACTGACATGAATTTTACATCTCCAAAAGAAATAAAGGCAAAGAGTAACGGTCAAACTTGTGAGCTTGTAAGCAATGTTGAAATACAAAGCAATTTTTATTTATACAGACACTTTTATTGCTGTTCTCCAAGAAATAGGAATGCTCATTAGCCCAGACTGCTTGGTTTGGGGGCTGGTCGACTGATACCCGACCTGCCCTTTTCTCAGCTTTTCAGGGAGATGGACAAGGTGTGGTAGAAAGTCAGAAGGGGAGTCCAAATCAAAATGGGAAGTGAGCAGTAGTATGTTCCATCTTCCCTTTCTGCTGCAGCTGTAGGACAAAGAGACACAGCTGCTGCTTTACAGAGCACTTCCTCCCACAGATATCAGGTAGATTTTGCTGTTCAGCATAAGGTGGTAGAAGTAATATTCCTGGGAGGCAAGGCTGAAACCCTGGGATACACCCTGGGCTCTAAATCCCTAACAAGGAAAAATGGGATGAAGTAAAAGTGTTACCTGAATACTTTGACACTGAAATTCAAATATGGTGTGCTGAGGGAGTTTCATGGCACTAAATGCAGCCTAATTCACAATAAAAAGCAGTTTCTCAGGCATAACACTGATTATTTCCATACAGCCTTTCTTAGCATGCAGTTCGGGCAAGGAGGCTTCCATGCTTAAAATGCCTAGTTGGAAGAAATCTTAGCACATTTTCATTAAAAGCTATACAAATGTATGGAGCCTTAGCAACACTTGCTGACTTTGTGATGATTTCAGCCTTCAGAGCCACAGTGCTATTTTAGGCATTAATGATACTATTAGCAAAGAAAAGCTAATTGGGAATTAAAGAAACCTGAAAGTCTTACTCAGCAAAAGAAGAAACAAGTGCATCTTTAACAAGTAGTGGATAAGAAGTACACAGGCAGGGCTAACTGAGAAATAAATAAAGTAATGAATGCTCACAGCTGAAAACATTTGTATTCATCTGTTTGTAAGGCTGCATCTATGGAAACTGATGGTATTTGCCTACCGAAAATGAAATTAGCAATCTGACAGCTGTCATTTACACTTATGAAACATGTACACATGACTGCAGATACTGTATTAAAGATGTGTCAGGACAAGCAGGCTTTTAGAGCCAGCCCAAATATGCTAAGTTTACTGGGACATAAATCAACAGCACAGATCTCATAGAAAAGAAAAAAAAGGGTCTATGAAGAAATACAAGAAATAACAGCTCACTGAAATAATATCTCAATGCCACTTCATTATTTCTTGAAAGTGCAGAACAGTTAATTTACTAAATAATTACAGCAGAAACTAGCAAAATTATTAATTTATGCCAGAAAGTAACTTTTAAAATTTCAATGTACTTCATAGCAACTAGATTTCAGTGAGGACAATCTATGAAATAGAGGGAACTGAAATACTCAGTGTGACTAATAAATTAAACAATGGAGTTCCAGCCTACAAAAGACTTTCCAGAAACCTTAATGGATGCCTCTCCCATATTTCATCTCTCATACTGTATTAAACAGTATCTTTGGAAATCCAGAAGACTGACCATCATCTATTTTGTCAGTTCTTGTTATTTCAGCAATGCTAGAATGGCAGCTCTTTCAATCTTGATATGAAAACTTAGTCACTCAGGGGGAGGGAAAATCCATGAAAAAAAAAAACAAAAAAGAAAAAACACAGCTAAGTATTAGTCCTCTTTAGAAAAAACAAAAAAAATCTCTCCTGAATGTTAGCATTGTTTTTAATTACGATATAAAAATCTTTTAGTATTTGTGTATTGTAAACTGCAGCTTCACAGGTATTCAAGAAACATTTAAATGAGTATTATGATATCAAATAAAAAGCTAACCCTGATAGAAGTATGGAGGAAGGACACCAGGAACACAGAGCTGCATTTTTCTCTTCGCAAATTCAGAGAAGAGAGATAACATCCTGTTACTACCTTCAGAGAAAAAGCAGTATATCCCCATGGCAGCATATCTATTAACATAACAAATGATTTAACATGTATATTTTCCTCACTGTTTTGTGCCCATTCTTTGTTATTTCCAGTTTCAGAGTCATAGTGCGTAGCACTTTTGAGTGGAAAAGTTAAGCACATACAGGATTCCTTCTTCCTATTTAGAGAAAATGATTCAGCAGCATTGCAGGCTTCCATTAGCCTGATTTGCATTTTTATAACAAATTTTGCTTGACTGCAATTAAAAGCCAAACAAGTCGATAATAACTGAGTATCTTTAACCTCATATATGAACAATTGCCAAAACAGTGAATGCAGAACTTGAAATATCTGACAACTCCGTGAAAAATCTCCTACAATCCACGTTTCCTTTTCTTTTGCATTAAGTATTTTTCCTTTGTAATACTCAGTACTAGGAGGCCCACTAGTTCACATGCTGGAAAAATATTTTCAAAAGAGAACTAAATTTCAAATAATCTCACAGATTTAAATGAATTGTCAAGAGATTTAAATAAACTACAAGTGTAATTCACAATGAAATCAAAAGTGAAAAGAAAAAAATATTTGTAATTATATACGTGTAAAAGTAGCTTTTAGGAAAATTTCATCTACAGAATGCTAATGAGAAATAGTGATATTCCAAATGAAGAGACAGGTTTACGAAGTTGCAATAGCACAAGGTGCATGCCTGTAAAAACAGCACAGAAAAACTTACTGAAAATGAAAATTTACTTAGCTCTTGATCAGTTAAAATGACCACTAAAATCTGATTACAATGTATAGGCTGAATGAAAACTGCATTCTTATGAATTCAATTTAACTTCAGTTCACTAAGAGAGCTACAGGGAACAAAGTGGAAAAAATCCAGTATTTCTGGCTTATGTTAAGGCCTTAATTTATAATTGGCTGAAAATAATGTTGGAAAAACACTCCACTTAACTGAAAAGCATATTGTCTCTGGTTTGTTTTGCATCCCAATGGCACCCCTTTAAGAAATACTGTGCTACATTAAAATAGAAACATCTAATTAGTAAAGGAACTCAAAGGGCAACATAACCCTTGCTTTAAACAAAGCAAACTTAAATCTTTTCCAAACCTTATTTTAAACTTGTAAATGAAAACTACAGAAAGTATTTAAATACATGTTCATGTATCTTTTAAACTCCAAATACTCACAATCCCCATCACTCCTCTGATAAGTAAACCTCTAATTTTTTGCGAGTTGACCTGACTTTTTTCAGTAGCTCTTAAAATCAGGAGAAAAACAAAGTAGAGTCTGCAGACTAAATGTGTTTAGTCTTTTACAAGCAATCAGCTTACAGCACTGACATTATAAATTAGGACTTCAATTTGCTATCAAATACAGCCCAGTTTCTCTCTAATGAGAACACTCACACAGCAGCTGTAAGTAGTTTGGAAGGCAAGAGTTTGGAAAGGGCATTTTGAAACTGTGTGCTGCCTTCTGACATCATCACAGCTCTGCAACACAGCCTATACAGCCCCTAGCTCGCCTTTGAAGCTCCATGTGGAAGGTCTGTCCTGGTTTCCATACACACTTAGACCACAGCTTTCTGTAAACTCCTTCCACAATGGAAAGAAGGTTATGTGGCATTTGGTAATGCAACTAGAATTTGAATTCCTTCCACAGGAATTTGACTATGGTAATACTTATTCAGACAAACTAGTTCTCTGGCAATAGCCTTCAGTTATGAAAAATTAGAGCTGGTTATCCAGTAAAACTCTTCTTCAACCTATTCTAAAGATGCCAGCCCAGTACTTGGCTAAGAAGCTTCAATGCCTTGAGCTCTGAGAACATGCAGACTGAAAATCAACATTCTGAGCTTTAATATGTTACATGAGATAGACAAGATGATTAAATTTTCAGATATTTTCAAAGTTTTGTGGTTATGTTTTTTTAACACGGGATACATGGCAATACCTTTAAGGTCCCTTCCAAGCCAAACCACTCTCATTCTATGACCTTTTAAGTACGCTTGATACAAGAGAGAGGAATTGTCCATAGCCTGCTTGTAACTCAGGTGTCTACCCTCTGGCAATTTCCCTTGTACATCTGTGCAGGAACACTGGATTTTCTGTCCCAGTACTCCTCCCTGGCACTAGCACAGCACACTGCCAGGCACACAGCTGTGGGAGCAACAAACAGCATTACCCCAGCACTACTGGCAAGCTGCAGTGTGTTTTCACTTTATACTTGTGATAAACAGGACACTATTTAGCTCTGCAGGAACAAATGCCAGATACCTCATATACTTCAAGAACTCATCCAATGTGTCTGCAGGATTACAGGATGATACAGAAATCTAATATGCAGAAAAATGCACAGAGAATGTTCCTTGCACAGCCCCAGGGTGCAGAGAGCGCCCCTGCAGTTGGAGGAACAGCATGCTTTCAATGCTCCTCATAAAAACCTCTTCCAGGCACCCACCAACTCCAACTGACAGCTCCATAGCATATTTTAACTAACACAACAGTAAAATGAGACCTAATTAAATTCTGTACAGCCTCAGTGCCTTTCTGCTTTAAAATTTAGCACACCTGTGCACAATTCCAATGGTGAGAAAAAATTCTGGAAACTGAAAACCATCTTACAACAGCTTTATAGGTAGTTCTCTGAACTAAACACTCAATGTATATCCAAATTGAGGTTATTTTAAATCGGGAAGTCATAGAAAATGTAAAATAAATCCAGAAATTACTACCATGTGTTAACAAGGATAGTTTGCAAATTTTGCTAGAATTTCCCCTTGATGAGCCTGTGTTTTCTTAATATTCAGATCAAGGGGAAAGTTTAGTAACAAGAAAATCACCCCAACAGTGGCTTCTTAACAATATTACTGTTTTCTTTAAGAAAATGGTGATTTCTTAATAATTAAATATTGGGATAATTCAAAACCAAACAATGTAGCAATAAAACTTTAAAATTAAATGCTGTGTGACTTTCTCTGCACTGAACTAATTTAGATACAGATAACAATTAAACTGGATAATGGAAAACTGAGAAGTTGAACCTACAATTTTGCTTCTGTAATTAAATCACAAAAATATAAACTGTGTCCCTAAAATACTACTTGTAATTAACTTCAAGTTGTTTAAAAATAATCCATGTAATTATAAGAAGACATTTACAACATGCAATATGACTATTTCTTCAAAAGGCAAAGGTGATGGTGGCAGTTTTATATTACACAACAAATAATCTTGCCACTGACATGTAGAAGACAACAGAAAATTAAACATACTTTTCACTGTGTGGAATGCCAGACTGTTACATGACACTTCCATAACGGAAAATGCACAGATGCACTCTGGCATATCACTTAATCCTATTTGAAAGCTAAACCAGGTGTTCATTGTTTGCATCAAATCTCTTTGCAGCTTCTTCTAGCTTACAAATATTAGCCATTCTGACAACAAGAGTCAGACAGGAGTTCTATAGCTCTCTAGAGATTCTGGGCAGCTCTGGAAGGCTGTAATAGGATACACCGAGGTTCAGCAGTGAGCAAAGAAAGTTTCAAACCTTCCTTCCCAGTGCTTGAGTGGGCATTGTACAGTAACTCTGCTGGGATTTTGTTTGAAAAAAGTCTTTTGAAAATGGACTAATGCCTCAAACTAATTTCTGTTACAGGAATATGACAGTCTCAGATAGTGATGAAGAATAATATCCTCACTAGAGATCTAAATATGAGCCATTGTTTTAAAAAACGGCTGCATGCAATGAAAAATTAAGATGAAAAGTGGGCAACAAACCCAAGATGTATGGCAATTTAGAAAATTCAAAACCATACATCAAAACAAGAAGTTGGAAAAGAAATATCATCTGATTTATCTGAGAAAGTCAAACGGCCTTCATTTTTCTCACAGGAGCACAATGTGTATGTGGGGTACCCCTGTGTCAATAGAATTCAGAACCAACTCCAGTTTGAAGACACCCAGCACTGCAAAGTAATGCTTGGAATCCTGATTGGATTTGGCAGCATCACTCACAAGCACTGAGAACACTCTTCAACATGCATTATTTGGCTTCTCAAATTGTTAAGATGAAATTTAGCTGATAACATGCTGACTGTGCTAACCAAGGAGGTTGGAAGTAGGATTTAGTATATAGTGGCTATTAAAATTAGATATCCATAGGTTATCTTAATCTGTGTGTTATGGACTACATCAAGTTATACTGAAAGATAAGATGATTTTCTCAAAGCCTTCAACTCTGATTTTTACGAACTCTTCTCTTACTTTGTTCTTGTTTTCAATAAAAAATTGAGATTAAATTGCAAATAACGAAACCAAACATCCTTATAGGATGTTCATTCACTGCTTTGCTCTCAAGAATATAAACTAAGAAAATCTCTGCTTCATCATAAAATATTCAAACTAAGACAAAACACATCACTGACTCCATGTGGATACTGGTAATACTGTCATCTCCACTGAAGCACGGAAACCAGACTTCAAATTATTTTAAAATGTTGTATTCTATGGGCCAAAATACACACCTGCTTTCCACACAGGTATACTCTTTCATGGAAGACTAGCTCACTCCTGCCAAAAATGGTCAGTCCTTCATCCTCCTCACATTGCCATGTGATTTAACTGGGTAATCCTCCAGTTTATTAGCTCTGCTGCCTGCCTCACAGTCTGGTAAGCCAGCTGTTCACTGTCTCTATAGTCAGCTTCCAGTGAGTACTTCCTGCACAACAGTAGGGGAACTGGAGCTGTTGTGAGGCTTTGGGTTACACTGTGGTACCTGGGACTGACATTGCTCCATTTAGCAATGGGCTGCAAGATTTGTTCTCTGTATCACACAAAATCTTCCTCTTATATTACATTTCTCTACTACTTATTTCTTTATCCCAGTAGCAAAACATGTTATCTTGGCACTCCTCATTTTTTCCTTCCCCAAATTCCTAGCCCTGACAAGTTAGATTTCTCTTTATTTATTTGTTGAAATTGTACACAGTAATATTTTTTTTTCATGCATTAAAACAGGTTTTGGAAAACTCTTTTGGAGACACAACAGCATTATAATACAAAGCTACAGAAAACCTAGAAAAAAATTAGCACTAAAAAGTCAACACTTGGCTTCAGACAGTCCACTTTGCTACAGGATGTTTTAGAAAAGCCAATAAGTTACAAAATGAAACAACATCAAGGCAGTAAGTCACTTCTTGGTAAAAGAAACTTTCAAAAATTTTAGAAATTTGGTCTAAAAACTGCTAGATTTCCATGAGAAACAGAGCAAAGTAGCATCAAGGCTTATTTTACAAACAAGAAAAATCTGAATTGAGGTTGTAAGAATATCTGCCAGAACTGCGTGACTTTTATATCAGTTTTATATGGCTTGCATAAATAATATATACAGCATAAAAATACCTGCAATACATTTGGAACAGAATGCCACCTATCTTTCTTTTACTGTGCAAGTCCAACAAACTCCCTGAAAACTGGGTTTGCATTCATTAAATTTAGATCTCTACAATACTGGGTCAGCAAGCATCACAAATTCAACCTGGAGTAAAAGGAATGTGCCAACTCCCAGCCTATGTGCCAAATGGAATGACATCACTGAGAATTCCCAGTACCTGTTGTTTTCGCACCAGCTACAATGTGACAAATGACCCAGTGCAGCAGATTGCAGGTCTCCTGGCTCACAGACTTGATCCCATCTACAGTCTGCTCTGCAATTTTTTCTGTCGGTATTTCTGGAGTAAATTTGAACTAGCAAAGGCAGTTTATACATGATCTGCACTTTCTGGTGCAAAGTTAAAATTTTTTATGAGGGTGCTGTCCAAAACCCAGATTCATGGTATTATTCAGCTGCAGCCTCTCCCATACCACTAATGAAGAAGAATCAGCTCATTATCTTTCATCAGTCCATAGTAAAAGGCAGCTACTGAGCCTGTGTCTTTGAGAGTTAATTTTCTTTCCACAAGCCAGTACAATGTGATGTTTTGAATTCAGTATGAGACTTATGTTGATAACACACTGATGGTTTAGTTTAGCTCAGCAGTGCTCACCCTGAGCTAGGGGCTTTTCAGGTTCCTGTGCTCTGCCAGCGAGGAGCTGCACAAGGACCAGGGAGGGAGCATGGCCAGGACAGCTGACCTGAACTGGTCAAAGGGTATTCCAAACCACAGAACATCATGCCCAGCACATAAACTAGGGGTCATTGGACAGGAGAGACTGATTGCTGCTGAGGGAGAAGCAGTTGTATCGTGCTTCACTTGTTTCCCTTAGATAAATGAAACCTACTTCCTTCTCATTTAAATTATTACGATGCTGTTATAATATTTTATTTTGTTTCAACTATTAAATTGTTCTTATTTCAAGGTTTACTTTTTTCCTGGTTCTCCTGCACAGAAAGCAGGGAACTGAGTGAATGCCTGTGTGGTTCTTAGTTTTTGTCTGTTTTGTCTAGTTAAACCATGACAGCCTGGTCTTATCCATGTAATGGTAGTGGTCATTGGCTCCTGTAAAGTACAATTATGAATTTACATGGATATATGGATGTGCAGAAGAAGGAAATGTGAAAAGGGCGTGTGGCAGGACTATCCTCTCCCCTCTCTGCCACCGGGAGTTGGTGCGGATATGCGGGAGATAACCCAGGGGCCAAAGGGCCCGGCAGAGGGTTATCTCTGGCACCAAGGGAGCTCAAGCCCCAGCTAAGAATTAACATCCTGGCCTGGAGAGCAAGGTGGAGAGAGATGAAAGAAATACTTTTTGACTGAGAGACACTGTTTTACAAACTATAAAAGATACACGAGTCATCACAGAGGCAGAAGCCTTCTACACTCACACCCTGAACGTGTGGGGGACTTCTCCCCGGAGTCTGGACGCAGATCCCATGGTTAATTTCCTGGGAATTGAGGGAAAGGATCTCGATGTGTGCCCCATCAGCAACTGGATGGTAAGATACATTGAATCCTAAGTTATATTATTTCTTTGCTAGCTGTAACATTAATGGTACCTTTACCTCGCACTGTATCTTTGACCTCGCGCTGTATCTTTAACTTCGCGCTGTATATTCCTACTAGTGGTGTCTTTATTCCTGTGTAGTATACAGTTTGTTTTAAGTCTTATGTCTGTTTGTTTCCTGTCTATTGAATAAATAATTAATTCTATAATAGACCGAATCAGTCATTATTAAAGAACTTATGAAGGAAAGTGGGTTTTGGGGTGCTGGCCACCTCAATAAAGCTGCTGCCTGCTGCCTGAGGCCTGGGCAAAGGCAGGGACTTACTTAAAACCTCACATCCATTTATAACAGGGTGCCAAATGACTGACACAGCACTTCAAACATGTAACAAAAACTGAGACTACAACAAGTTGTTTTCTTTCTAATTGCTATATGAGAATGAGAGAGCCACACTGATGCAGGGAGAGGAGCAAGGTCTGAAATGCCAGGCAGGGGTCCAGACACTTCTCTGTTTGACTTCAGGAACAAACCCCCTTTATAGGCTCTCTCCCAGACTGCCAGAACACATTTCACAGCCGACCTCAATCAGATACCCCTGGCTCCTTCACAGACTGCACAGGTGACCCTCAGGAGTGAGGGGTAGTGTATACGCACAGCTCTGTCAGAGAGAAGTCTGACCACATACCAGGATCTTGCAGGCACTTCTGGCCCCACTGCTCAGGTGCTGTTTATCCGCTCCTGCTAACACCTAAAAACCTTCTGATATTACCATTCAGTGGTCTGAAGCAAACAGCAACATCAGCCGAGTTATGTCTTTTTTCTGTTAATCTGCAAGCTTTACTGGTTCTCTATCTAGCAGGAACATACTTTGCAGGATGTGGTTTGTCTGATGGGTTATTTCACTGCAACTGGTAAAACATATACTGTCATGTATTCAATTGTGTTTTGCCATGAATATTTATTGGGATAGCTAAAGGCACGCTCAAGCCACAGTGGTAGTCTGAGAAACAGCAAAAGGAGGCCCTGAACAGCAGACATTTCCCTCAGCAAATAGGAACCTCTTCTGTGCAAAGCAGTGGCAATATGCTTGGGTCACACAGTAAAGGACACATTTGCTGCTGTGACATCTACTGGAGGGCGGGGAATTAAAACATCGCTATTCTGCTTTTCACATGCATGGCCGACAACAACACCGGGAGAGATCTCCATGACTGGCTTGATACAAGTCTTCTGAAGCAAGTTTAAGTTTTCTAAAATATCTGACTTTGTTTTTCCCAATGGAAGAACCTATTAGGAGTAAAAGTGATTAATAAAATACTTGGAAATGGGAATATATACCTATTTTGATTCCTAGATTCCCCCCCCGCTCCATTAAGAAGCAGCACTGCTTCTCTTGTACCAATATTTTTAGCATATGCTTCAAGCTGGCATTTTAATTGAAGACATACACTGCTGTTTAGCAGCCATTAAAGACTTACAGCGATCAAGATTAATACACATTAGTTATTATGTGGAATTTAAAGCACTTTTAGAATTCATTAGGGAAACTAGAGCTATTTTTCTTGATCAGAACAATGTTGCCTTACAGTATTCCCGCTAATGTTCTAGGTCTCAACATGGACATACAATGAAGGATTAAAAACCTTCACTGACAGTTCTTAATATACTTCTTGGTTTCCTTATTCTCAAGAGATATTTAGGTATCTGCATATCTTACTAAGGAAAAACATAAATTGTTTAATAGCTCATAAATTGCATTGCAGCATTCAGCCTGACTAAAGGAAAAAATGCTGCCTAAATTACCTGAGGGGTAACTCCCTGCCATTCTTCAGTTCCCAGTGCAGCTCTCTCACTGACACACAAACCAAAGCAGTCTGTTATGGGCTTGCCTCACCCTGAACTTCTGCTTTACATCCTCCTTATCCCATGCCATTTGCCACAGATGCAAAACAATATTAATATCTACACACTGCTGGAATGGGGTAGTGGTGCTGGGGGTCACAAGTCCATAAATACCCACATAATGCTGAGGAAACTGTTATGTGAGTGCAAACAGGATACTGGAACCTGGTGTTTTTAATATCTCCAGTGCAGGAACAGAAATACATCCAAAATAATCTGATGCTCCAGTTCCTTATGGAATTCAGATTCCATCAGAGGAAGGAACTGTCTCCTCTGTGTATCACAAGTGCTCTGAGGTAGAAGACAGTATGAAATGATTTTCCTACTCCCCCCTTTGTAAGTCAACACTAGGAGCTCAGGTTTTTAAATTCACTCAGAGTTCTTGTTCTCTCCCTCGCACCCTTGGCAATCACCAAGGGGTGAATCAGCAATGAACCAAGCTGGGGCTGCTCGTTCTTCAAGGTGGCAGACCATTAAGCAGATCAAGTCAGTAACTCCCAAACTGTTTCCCATTATCCTAGTTTCTTGCAGCCTTCATTTCTTCAAACTTAAATTGTGCTTTTGGCATTTTTTGGATCTAGGAATACCTAAATGAAATGTTTCACACAACAGCATCTCTCCCAGCTGGGCTAGAGGAACTAGCATCAGGTAACTGCCCTTTTTGTGTTGTTCTGAAAACTCTTCACTGCCACAACCTATAAGCTCAAGGGGTAGCATTACACTATCAAGAGTTGTACCTGCCTGGAAGCTTCTCATATGGGATCAGACAGCTGCTAGTACCCTGGGTTAGGGTTAGGCTGGAATTTCATCAACAAAAGCTCTCCTTCTTCACCACAGGCACCTAACTTTACTGTAGGCTCCCAGGACTTGTTCAGAGCTATTCTGACTCCCAGGTAGTTAATCCATGCATTTTCCTTCAACTTCAACCTCAGCAATGTGGATTTTACAGATCATTTAACAGCGATATACTGATTAATGCAAACAAAACACTCATTCTTGATTCTGAGAAAAACTCATCTCAACTGCAGAAGCACAAGAAAAACAAGAACTAGATGAAAAGACAAGCATGTTGACCTGATTTCTTCTCACTAGTCTTGATCACTGCTTAGGTTTGGGTCCTGGAAGGGTGCCAGGATTGTCCCTGCCACATACAGCCTCTTCTCCAAACTGAAGTGTTGTTTTTCGTTGCTTTACACTTTCTTCTTCAGCTGGCCTCACAGTTAAACAAAAATTGTCTGCTATAGAAAGCACATTTCTTTTCTCTGTTCTTTCTCTCTGATTATGTGAATGCCTCTCATTTTTCAGCCCTCACTCTTCCTAAAATAATAGTAACAAATGATTTCTAAAGTCTGCTTCTACAAAAATCCAGCTCTTGTAGACTTATTGCAGATACATTATGGAAAATTATTTTCCCTCAGGGTCTAGTCACTCCATTGTCCCAGGATGGAAGCTATTAGTTAATGGCTCTGCAGTGATAAAAGGCAATGACTGCTGAAAGACTTCTATTTCAAATACATTGACACATTAGTGAGAAATCAATTACATTACTTCACTCAGAACTCTTGAGTTATAGACAGAATCACTGAATCATTAGAGATGGCAAAAGTTAGAACAGAGAAATGTAAGAATAACAGCAATTCCTGTACATACTTTAGCATTTATTACCACATTTAAGGAGACAAGGAGAACATGGCAAATACTCTCATGGTTGAAGACTTACGATTCCAAACTTTTGCGCCTAGAAAAAATGGCAACTTAGATTCTCCAGTTCATTTTACAGATACCAGCACACTTCTATTGAAAAGCACAAGTGAAACCTAGTAGTCCTAAAGTGAACTAAGAAAAATAAAGATATGTTTAACAGCTCCATCCTAATTCTAGTAACATACAGACTTTTAATTGCTTGTCTGTCCTTCCCATGAAGTACTAGAACTGTTAAAACTTAAGCATCATGTAGATTTGCACAGTTAGTCTACATGGTATTGAAATAGGAAAACGCATGACCAGTAAATGGTATTGATGACTTAGTATATAGAGAATTGAATTAAAAGCATACTAAGAAAAATTAGCTTTCAAATCTGATACTGAAAACAGTTTAAGAGAACTGTGTGCTATTTTTCACTTTTCCAAAGATACTTCTTTTCCTGATCTCAACTGTATAATTGCTATATTAACTAACAGGTATAACCACAGTATCAGTGCAATCCAAGTAGCAACAACTACACACATAGATGCAAATGACCTAATAATACTGTATTATTGCATCTGAACAAATTCCAGGTATTTTCACAGTTAGACAGTAAAAGAAGTTGAGCAGACAATCACTCTAACGACACTGTATTTCAATACATTTTCAAGCTTCTCATCTGATGTGGTCTAACATAAACACAAGTATTGTAACCCACCACTTCGTGAGAAAAGCAATCTTATGCATTTTGTATATCTTTTGGCAATTCACATACTTTGGAGGGAAACATGAGATACCACAGAATTATGTTAAAGTATCTCACACAAGTTCAAAGCAGCACTGTTCAGCTTTTTAGTGAACAATGAAAAAAGTCTTTTTAGAACTATAACAATTTACATTATTCTTAACATAAAATTAATAGATTTAGGTGACAGCTTAAGTGGTGAACTCATATCGCCAAATGCTAAAGAAACTTGCCAAAAGAAAAAACATCATACCCATATAGAAAGGTTTTGGAAAATATCTCTTAGAAAAAGGAATGAAGGTTAAAAAATTCAACTGCTGTTTGTATTTGATAGGCTTGATTTCAAAAAACCCCTTATGTTTTATGGATAGAAATGTTACTGAGAAACCATTTATTCAAGTTGTTTAGGAGCAGTGTACAAGAAAAGTAGCTCAGATAGTCTTTTCAAAAAAGACATCCTAGGAGAAATCAGCAGAAGTCATTCAGTCCTCCTAAACTTCAGCTATGGTACCTGCTTTGTCAGACTTATGAAAAACGTCAGGCATCAGTGATAATATTGCTGTTTACAAGCACAAGATCAGCACCACTGACCACGCAACAAGTCAGCAACACACTGGATGTATTCCATTCTGCTGCTGCTGCTGTGAGCAGGCTACAATCAGCCCTCCGAGGGCAAGAAGCACTGTTACTACATGCTAGGGAGCAGAGCCAGCTCTCTTAGGACAGCTGCCATGGATATAATAGGAATACCTACGACTCTGGTCATATTAGGACTGTGGGAAAGGCCTGGCTATACCTTGAAGAGATGCCCTGAGACCAACTCAGGCTCTAACAGTGCACATTAATTCTGTGCCAAGGCTTGCCTGGTTGGACCTGAGAACTTTTAGACTGTGCAGTTCACTTTCTAAAAGCCTTTAGGAAGATAAGAACCTCCATTTTAGGGAAGGAAAAACAACCCTGCAATGGAAATTTGGCACCTTGACACTTAAGCAAACACGCACAAACTGTGGATTTGCTCCTTGTATGAAATATAGAGAAATACAAGACCAAGACTGAAGACTCATGATTGAAATGTGAACCAGCACTTTGGTTAATTTTAGCCGCAGTTAATAGTCTAGATGTGTGAAAGTTCTCTCTCACTCTCAGCTCTCTCTTGTGATTTTTTTTTTTCCTTATCCAATTAATGATCTGAGGCTTTCCAAAATGCATGCTCCTTTTTAAGAGATATTATATTAGACCTTTGCAGTAACTCCAAGTATTTCAGAATATTTCAGAAGCAGCAATGAAGTGTCCTTCTGTGATTTTTCCTGAAGCAAAGTTTGCATCTATCACATGTGCTTAGTGGATCAATGACACACTTTTGTCAGGAGTCTTAGAACAAGGACCTTCCTCTTCAGTAGTTGAACCACAGCACACCTTTGTTTCCTTATGCATTTTATGCATCTCTGAACATGCAACATACCTAGTTAGACCTGTATTTTCTCAGCAATCTGTCAATGATTTTGAATTTTGATTTTGCAGTAAATGAAGACTGAACCAGTTGAGTATCTCAACATTCCCATGCCCAGTGAAATCCCTTTGTCCTTTCTTTGCATATTAATAATTTCAACATAGGAAAACTATTTTATCAAGAAAAGCATTCAGGATACATCTCTGACAAATAAAAAGAAGAATCACGTAGCATTTAATGTAAGAATACAGCAACAAGAGAAATAGATATAAATATATAGAAGAATTAAAATTACTTATCCATTTTGACATGAATTGTAGGCCTAGTGCAGTAAGCAGAAAGCTGGAATTTCAGGTAATTATATCACATCTGAAAAGCTTTACTGAAGAACTCCTATTCTAAAACATATTTGTTGTAGTCTTAACCCCAAGTTTGAAAATTTGAGTGTCAGGTGTGTGCTGGTTTGGACACAAATCGAGGAGGAAACAACCTGAAAGGGAGTCTCTCTCCTCTCTCCCCTCCCAGCCAAGCAAGCAGGTCCCGGCAGTCCCTACCTCAAGGGTTTGGGAAAAGAACTTCTCAAACGAGCGTGAAAAAACCCCTGTTTATTTAACAAAGTGAGTTCCCCCTCCCTTCCCAGAGGTGGAGGTTGGTGGGCCTCCTGTAATTCTCTCACGTGTCCCAGGCCCAAGGCCCAAGGCCAGCTGGGCCCTGCCGGATCGAGGGGTCCCAACCAAGCATCCTGGAGATGGTGAGCTGGTCTTGGATGAAGGAAACAAGCCAAAAACTGTCCAAGAAGGAGCAGAAGCTGCCAAGGCATATCTCTGTCCCTCTCCAGCTGACAGCTGAAAAGAAAGGTTGAGAGCAACTCCCCCCTCCTCCGCTACCAGCAGAGGGAAAAAAAAAAGTCTCCAGCCAGGCAAAAATATGTAAACATTCCAGCTGCAAGGTCAAGTGAGCCGCTTTGAAGAGTCCTCCCAGATGCAGTCCAAAGGCACAAAAAAACTTCCAGCAGGTGATGGGGAATACAAGATCATCCCACGACAAGGTGTCAAAGATCAGCTCTGGAGTAATTTCATGCACTCCCTTTTATTACAGAACAGTAACTGATACTAGAAGAACAAGATGAAGATGTTGCTTCCCCTTAAGTTCTCCCTACAACAACCCTCATGTTGGAACCATCACTGTCTTGCAAAATAAGAGTTTAAGTTTCCTAATGCAAACTCTGGACAACAAAAGCAGCTCCTTTTCATCTGCTCATCATACTAAAATACTTTTAAAGCTAGGCTAGTACTTTTTCCATGCCTTCACTCTGGAAATACTACGATTCATGTTGTATAACTGCAAACAAATTTTTTGTTTTGAAACAAAAGGGGATTGGGGAAATTCTATACAGTTCTGAGGTTTGTATCTCTCTGAAAACTAGTTTACACGTTTCCTGTGCTCCACAGGATTAAGAGCATGCATATGTGAAGGAAAAATGTACAAATACGAGCAGTAGTTAGCTCCATGTGAATTGTAGTTTTGCATCTCCAACATTTCCTTCTTATTTTTGTTTAAAAACATTATATTTCTTCCTTAAAAAGTGGTTGGAAAAACCTGAGACACCTTAAGGGGGAAAAAATAAAGTATATTTTGAACTGATGAATGGTTCTTCACATTGGTTCCTCTCTAGTGACCAATATTCTTTTTGCTGCTTTGCTTCTGAAGATTAGTGATACCTATACATTTCTCCCACTTGTCAAATAAATCCTAAGTAACTTAATCTGAAACATGATGATATACTTCAGTAGGCACAAATGTGCAGTACAGAAAACTAATCTCTTTTAAGTATTCTGTAAGTCATCTATGAAGAATTTCTTAGAGCTTTAATTACCCTCACAGAACCATACAATTTCTAAAGAAACCTAAGGCTACAGGCTGTCAACATTGTTGTTTAAGGTCTTAAATGTCACCATCAAGAGTGAGAGTAAAGAAAACTAAAGCAATGCATGCTTCCCAAATGGATCTGCAAGCACAAACATGCTTAAAACAACATACCTTTCTTAAATCTCCTGATTTTAATAATATTCATAATATTTCTCTAGAGCATTAGATAGGCACACAAAAAATATACAACACTATATTCCAGACAAGTAAGTGAAATATATTTTAATAGGCATATACAGTCATTTTCCTATAAGATTCACTGATGAGTCTTCAGTGCAAAACTGTCCAGGTTGCACTGCAGAGATTTTTCCATTGCATACAGGCTTATCCCTCAGAACGGATGCCTAGGTTTTGGGGAGAGTTGCCCATTTCCTTCACCTTTTCAATTTGTATAAATAACTGACTAAGATAAAAAGAAGCTATGACAATTTATATAATTAAAAGCTGATCTCTTTATATCAATATACGTAATTCCCAGTATGAAAACTATTGCTTTTAAAATGCTTTCTTTTCAACCAATATATGAGACAGCAATCAGTTAAAATTTTTTCTTATAGAGATTCTAATTTGCATTTTATTAATGGAACACAGCTTTTTGTCCCTGCTGACCAAAAACTGATGAGTTTCAGCATCTGTCTTACCGTTTTTTATGATCCCCAGATAGGAAGGACAATTGAGACATACATAAGTATACACATACACAGTAAGAACTTTGATTTCTAAAAGGAAGCCATCTAAAGGGCGTAATAGACTTGACAGCCTTCTTTTAAAATTAAGATAGGGTTTTATCAATTGCCCTTTCAGTAATCTTAAGATTACTTAAAAGCTCTTATGTAATGGAAACAGATGACAACTTTCTGAAGCCTAAGGAAAAAAAAGAAGGGAGATGATTTTGAATGAACGTTCAGGAATTCAGGGAGTATAAAAGCCTCAGCCAGCCCATGGAATTATTCATTCACGTTTTTATTTATAGAAAGATACTATGGCATATTCATTCAGAAGAGTGGCTTCAGATAATGGGAAGTCTAACCAATTACAGAGCTATAAAACACTACCAGGACAAGTAAACGACAGAGTATCTAAGACAGGTACTCTTGTACCCAAACTCTTAAGACATTCAAAGAGTGTGATTCAGAAATTTCTCTTCCTCCAGACTGGGAGCCACTGAAAGACATATCTAAAAGAAAATGCAATCATCCCATTATCCCTGAAAGGGTTGTACCATTCACAGAAAGGGTACACCATAGCAGCAAGAAACTTCAGTGATGACTCTTCCATGCAAGGTATGCGGTGCTTTACACTCGAAGTACCTAATCTTGATTTATGAAAGCATATTTTCCTCTTGATTGTCTTTAGGATTTGATTTTGCTGCACTGTTTTTCCTCTGATCCCTTATGGCCAGGACATTCCTTATGTGATGGTATCATCCCTGACATTTCACATATTTTCTATTAGTTTCCCTAAAATTTCTACCTTCCTTTCTTCTCTTAATTCAAATTCTCCCCCATCCTCATAAGGAAAACCTGTCTTTTTCCCAAGACATCCAGCCATGTAAAAATTGAAAAGTGACAAAATGGAGAAGGGATCCCCAGCTCAAAACAATTGCAAAGTGTTTTGCTGGAAAGAAAGACATTTCTTGGATAATCAATATAAATGTCATAGCCATTACACTATAATATTCATTTTTTACTTGTGTCCTAAGTTTCTGCTCTAAAGCATCACCTTAAAGCTCAGTGTTTTCCTTTATGAATGGTGAAGGAGGTTAAACCCATGAAGAGCTGGAAGGAGAGCTTCACAAATACAGGCAATGGTAACAGTTTGAGGGGCTATTTTTAATGTAAAAAAAAAAAAGTAGAAATTTTAAAACTGCAGGAGGTGAAAGCAATTATCAAAGACATTTTAACTGGTACAGTAAAGGAAAACTTTCAAGGCTTGTAAAAGTTTGTATCATTGATGCTGAGCTCTTTTGGAAGATGAACGCTTCTACTGAGGAGAACATGGCATTTACCCTTCTTTCTTCCATACTTTGATGCAATGCGTCAATAGTATCTAGAGAAAGCTATTTTTATTGGGAACAGCTTTTAATAACTGGCTGTGTATCAAATATTTTTACAGAAAATTATCCTTACAAAACAATGCTCCTTAGTTTTTACAGCTGTACAAAACAGGGGCAACTAGACTCTGTGGGGAGGATCACTTCCCTCCCTTTCTTTCCTGTAAGACATACAAAGATCAGATCAGCATCACAGGATAAGCTAGGTTATTCTTGATAATACTTGAACAACGTGAGTTCTCTTTTTTGTGCAACATGAGCACAGAGCAAGAGACAGCAAGTGATATTTAGACCCACTGAGAGAAGCTAGGGCATTGCAAGACCCAGATTTATGTACTGCAACTCCACACCATGTTCCTAGATGGGTGCAAAAGCAGTGGAATAAGGGAAAACACATCTTGAAACAAGCCCTTCAGAGATAACACACTGGAAACACCTTATTTGTACTCAGTTCTGGAGAGTTTATAAGCTATTCAAAAGAAGCTGCCAGTCTGGAAGCTGTGCTGGAGGTGCTGGACCTGAATTTGTACAAGCTCAGCTCCAGCATTTCAGGGTCCATTAGCATGTATTCAGCTCTTAGTTACATTGCTCAGATATTTACTTTACATTCTCCACTCTTTCAGTGCACAGTACGGCCTCAGCCTTCCTGTCACAACAGTACACAGTGCTGATCCCAAGCAACAGAGAAGCCAGTGAGGACAGGTGCTCTGCTGGATCTCAGGCATAAATGAGGCAGAGGCTTGAGGGTGGGAACGCTGAAGGCAGCCTTAGCTGTAATGACCATAAAATGCTGATGTTGTCAAAGCCAACAGAAAGGTCTTGTACCATAAGCATGAAATGGAAAAATGTGAAAATGTGAAAATGTAAGTCTGTTTCTGAAGGGGGATGGGGAGCCAGTACACAGACATGGAAAAAGCTGAGGTAATAGTGACTCCTTTGCCTCAGTCTTTCTTCATTAGCAAGATAAACCTTCAAGGGCCAGAGAAGATGGCAAAAGACTCCAGCAAGGAAGAGGTACCCCTGGTGGAAGAGGATTAGCACAGGGAAGGACTCTTAAGCAAACAGGTCATACCTGAGTCCATGGCCCCTCATGGGATGCACCCATGAGTGCCAAGGGTGGTGTCATTGTCAGGCCACTTTCAGTCTTAAAGAGATTATGGTAGTTGAGAGATGTGCCTTATGACTGCAGGAATGCAAATGTCACTCCTACCTTTAAAAGGAGCAGGACTGAGGAATGGTGAGCCTTGCTTCAGTCTCTCAGAAGGTGAAGGAGCAACTGATCCAGGAAACCATTTCCAGTCACATGTAGGACAAGGTGATCAGGAGTGCTGAACACAGCACCAAGTGGGAACTGCTTGACCAACCCGATGCACTTCTACAATGAAATGACTGGCTTGGGAAATGAGGGGAAAGCACGAGGTACTTCACTAAGGCCTTTGGTTCTGTGTCTCAAGATCTTCAGACTCTTGATGTAGGAGTGGAGTGTGGATCTAATCAACATGTACAAAATCCTGAATGGATAGTGTAAACAAAACTTCTTCAAGTTCTTCTCAGTGGTGCCCAGTGACAGGACAAGAGGCAACAGACACAAACTGAAATACAGAAGTTTCCTCTGAACATCAGGGAACAGTTTTTCACTGTGATGGTGATTAAGCACTGGCACAGGTTATCCAGAGAGGTTGTTGAGGTCTTGGAAATACTAAAAACTGCAGCACTATCACCTTGCCTCTCTAGCCCTTTTGAGAACTCCTGTCTTACACAAGTACTTCAAGTTTCTCAATTATCAAACACCAGAAACTTTATGATCCTGTAAAGGACCTGATCCAGAACAAATGCTAGACTAGGCTTGCAGAGATATGAAATTATTCATCTTTTCTGTTATGGGAACTGTTTCTAGTGCTGAGCACCTGGGAATTCATCTGAGGGCCAGAAGAACATGAGGAGACACATTTGACACTCCCATGTTCTTCCCATCTTTTACCCAAACATATTTCAAAACTTTTAGGAAAAAAACCCAGCAGCACACTGGTCCTGCCTCCACCACGACAGCACTAGAACACAGAGATAGGCAGACTTGTTATAATGAGATCTATTTTTTCCATCATTTTCATTCTCCGTTGCCTCAAACCCAATCAGTTGCTTCCCAGGTGTGTCTGTGGTGGTCATAATCATTCACTGCATAGTCTCTAGTGTTTTACATACTGACGCTTTGGCTCTCAGAGAAAAAAAGACCACAGCTGAACAAACCCATGCTATACATCATAAAGGCAAGATATTAAGTGATCTGTCTCTGCAAATCTGCTGAAAATTTGAATCCCTTCTCCCCAGACAACTTCAGGATACTAGAAAACAGTGGAAAAGACAGAAAATAGGAACAGCTTCCTGTGGCTGGAAGTTTCCAGACTGTCATCTGTCTCATTATGAATTCGGGAAGAGGAGTCCTTGCAAAATTCTGCAAAAGGAAAACCTTCTCAGGGACTACTCAAGGTTTCTTGGAAACTCTATAGAATCCCAGGGGTTTGCTTTCCACACTTCCTTCGGCCCATCTGAATGTATCTGATTTTGTGCCTACATTTCTGAATGTGGATAAAACACCATTTCAAGCAAGAACACACCACATGACCATTGAAAACACTGAGATTATGATAATTCATGACCAAGACACTACTGAGAACAGAGTGAATACATGAATCACATACAATTTTCTGATTTTCTCAATGCAGCAGCAGCTCATGTATCTAAAGCTGAAGATAGTGCAAATTGCCTGTTAGGCTCTTCCCTGAGTATGTAAGAAAATGTTTATATACATTATAGATAATTAAGCTGTTGGGGTGCTTGCTTTCCTAAGTAAGCATCTTAAACAGAAGAAAGAGCAATTTATATACTTAGCCAAGAGAAGACTTTCCAATATAAATTGTAATTTTTCATCTTAACTGGATGACTGTAGGGTGTTACGGACAACATTATAGGAATAAAGCTAACTGTAAAATTGCAGAGAAGACTTCTCTGAAAAAAACCTAAGGCAAACTACAACAACATCTTTCCCCTACATACTGAATATTCAGATTCCTTTTCTCAAGTATTTTTCTTAGTTTTCTTGATAACTGGATGCACACTGTTTACCAACAAGACTAATCAGCAGCTGGAAACAACTGTAATTTAGTCTGCAACTTAACTGAAGCTGCAGTAGGTATATTTTTAGTCACAGCTTGAAACTTTAGGCCATTAAAATAATTAAAAAGCTTGAAGATATGAATGACTTATCTACTTAAGTGCTTTCATAAAGAAACTGAGCCATACATTCATTTGCTTATACAGCTGTTTTTGCCACTTATCAGTGTCATGCTTATAATTTAAGTAATTTAACCATTTGAAATTTTAAAATAGCATATTGTGATACCTTAACATGATCAAGAAATAACGGCAAAATTGTGTTCACTGTCTAGATATTTAAGTATAAAAAGGGATAAAAAAAGGAATCCAACTGTAAGCATATAAAAGTTTAAATGATAATCCCAGTGACTTTTTTACTTTTGTCCTATTGACACTGTATGCACCGAGACAATACATTTGGCATTGATGCACATGGGCCTTACAGCTGATTAATGGCAGAAATAGAGTTTTACACTGGATGAGCTCTCAGCTCGTTCTCTGGTTGAAGGTACATTAGTGGCTGGCCCACAGCAAGCTCTTGGAGGGAAGCCCCAGCTTACACTGACCTAAAGGAAATTATGAACCCTGAGATCCCTTTGGGAGCCACATCAATGCATTGCTTCAAAGGCACACTCCTCACGTGGGCTACAACAGTAATGGAGATACAACCTCACTGCTACCACTTGCTTCTCTGCTGAGTACCTACTTTGTACACAGAAACTGCTTCTTCATTTCTCACAAGTGCTTTCAAACATTTACCACTATAATTTCCTCTCTGATTTACCTCTGAGGAAATCTGAAAAAAATAATATATCCATTTACTTTATGCTTTTGCTAATTGTTTCCTGAACAGCTAGAGTTCAAACTATACTTGATGATTTATGAGCTTTTGGACTTGCCCACATGAATTTTTCTATATGAGATCACAAAGCTTAATTCCTTTAAATTAAGAATAAAATAATTTTTTTTTTAATCACAGCAGTAGAAAAAAAGTAAACACAAAATCTAAAAGTGGACACACACAGACCAGATGTGGAAGTTTAAGATATTAATGAAAGATAATTTCTTTTCAAAAACCTAACAAATTGATACAGATTTTATCTCAAAAATCTCCCATGGTAATAGTCCACTCTATCAGATAGCGCAGAATATCAACTGAAGAAGAAAAATATTTTCACTAACTCTGAGGTTTTTTTACTTGTATTTGAGAATTCTGTTCAGTTTTTCTAGAAAGTAATGCTAATCTCCCTTTCTAACAGCGTTCCCTCTTCTGGCAGATCTCCAAGACACCCTTTCATTTGTAGATATTAATTATTTTTTCTTTGTTTTTAAATAGAAATGTAATATTCCCCTAAACTATCAATTTAGTTAGGCATGTCAGGCATTTTTGTCCTCTCTACTATCAAATAAAATAGCATATTGAAAATAGCACCACACATTTATACGCCTTAGAGCATACCTACCTATCAGTAACTTCCAGCATCTTTACACCGCACTGTGAATTTACAAGGGGGTAGAACTTTGCTCTACATCTTCACCTTCTCCTGACACACCAATGCCACAAAACCATGAAATAACTCTCATACATGCATTTTTCAACCCAATTATTTTCATATGATTTATAGTTAGTCTTCCAGGCATAACATGCCATAGATACACCTCATAGCTTTGGAGAGGGAGGAAAAAACACAACCTCTAGTTTTACAGAGCATTCATTATAGCAAAATGCAGACTTAACTAAATCTAATATTGAGGAAAAAAAAGCTTGAAAAACACATTTTCAGCATAGAAAAACCAAGAGAGACCTTTCCATTAGTAAAGACTTCCTAGGAAGATTATACAGAACGAAGCAGACCAAACTTGGTATAATTCTTTCACAGCCATGGAATTTTGAATCCTTTGTGAAAAGCTATTTAAGAAGCATTCAACAACATGCATCTGAGCAAACTCCTGCAATGCATCAAACAAAGACAAATTAGTTCAGCCACAGTAAATGAGTAGAATATTACTGCTATTTTGCAAAAACCATTATTTCAAATATTCTGTATAAAAGAGTCAGGTGATTCAATCTTAAATTCAAAAAGATTCCTTGAAATGTTAAGGAAAGACAATCAGTGAAGTAGCTTTGAAGTGGCATGGAACATATTTAAAACCTTAAATGACCTGAAATGTTGACCTAAAAAGAGAATCCCTTGTGACTTTGACCAAATCTGTGTGTTCCTCGTACTCCTTTCTGCTCAGAGAAGAAAAAAACCTCCAGAACTAAAGCAGACTTTAAACAGAAGTGAACAATACTCTATAAATAGCTAAAGGCTGAATACTGCCTGACCAGCTGGAAGGGACCTAAGGAGTTAGTGGGATCCTCCACAGAGTCAACCTTGTTCAGTGAGCCCAGCCAAACCTCATTGGAGAGCAAATGTTAAGATCCCGATAAATTGTTTCATAGCTGTTTTAGAAGGTAGGTATCTCCCCCAGCAGAGAAACACTGGCATATTAACCTGAAAAAGAAAGCAGAATTCTGTATTCACTCCCCACAGGAAGCACTCCTTTCCCCTCACTTGACTAAGTGACTTGCCCACAACAGTTCTGCTCTTGAATAGAAGATGGCTGGTAACTTTCTCATATGAGGAGACACTGAAGAGCAGCAAGTGGCCAGCATAGTAACTTGCTTCTTGAGCCACAAGTAAGAAACAGGACTCACAGTTCTGGTTGCTGCAGACGTAAAAAAGTAGTCTTCCTCTTAATTATTTCACATGGTGGAAAAACCCAAGTCTTTGCCCTGCCCTTCCCCTCTGAGAAGACACACAGACAAGCACTGCCTGCAGCTGACAGCTTCGTCAGGGCAGAAGTCATGCTGGATCTCCCATCCTGCTCTAACAAGAACTTATCAGAGAGTTCAAAAACTATATTCTGTAATAGTTTTAAATTAATTACAGAGTAACTCAGTATTTTATAAGAAAACCCAATGATGCTTTACCTCATTAGTGAGAAGAAAAAGCTCTTTCAGTGGCACTGTTACAGGACTTCCACTGTCACGGACATCTGAATGCTTGTGTTCTCTATTGTAAAAACCTTCAAATACTCCTTCAAAAGAAAGACTGGCTTAGCAAACTATGTTATTTCACTTGCAAATCAAGCACTAATCATTATATATAATATGTGTGAGGCCATAGCATAAGAACGACTTTTTTTAGAAGTATGTTTACAGCCAAGTGATATGATTGGCATCTTTTAAAAAAAAAGGAATCTAAAGATAATAACTGGGGTGATAAACAAAAGTATGTTGGCACGTAGATGCAGTTTGAATAGTAACATTTCCAGTTCCCCATTCCTCTTACTGCATTTTTTAATTCTTCACTGATAATTATAAAATGTGTCCAATATGATATTGGAACAGTTGAGTTTTTCAGTAACTTCTCTAGTTATCTGCAATTACATTCTAATATGGCTGAACTATTCTGATTTAAACAACACTTAATTTTCAGGTTTCAGTTAAAACTCCACAGATCAATGAGTAAAGACACACTCGGAATAACTCCCCAGTATTTACTGAAACTTTATGAAAAAGATTGCTATAAGGAAGGAATAATTTAAGAGCTTGGACACTATTTCAACTTCAATCAAATCTACTTTTCGTGAAAAAAAAGCTACTCAAATGAAACACAGCATGGTCTGTAACCAGACTTTTAAAGTACAAAGCATCCTTGGCACACTTTGCTCTTAAAGCCATCTATTGTGCTTTGTAACAAAGACAAGGACCAAAGGGTGGGATTTAACTTACCAGATGCATAAAATTCAAGTCAGTAAAACATTCTATCTCTCCAAACTACTTTTTCTCCAAGGAGAGGAAGGGACAGAATGACTAGTTCAGAAGTATAAATCAGGAAAGGTCAATTTTACCACAAATGTAGGAGATAAAGACAAAAAGCTGAGAACCAACCTAAACAGAACACCAAAACCAACTGTCAAAAACCCAATGTCTTAATAACCTAAAGAATGTGGCTAAATGGGGATGGGATGCACCTTAGTTGCCTAAAACAACCTTAATGAAGCTTTGAAGGAGGTCAATAATCAGAATCCTGGCTCTATCAGATAAAGATTACAGCTGAAAGACTCCTGGTTTTCAGGACATTTGGACAATTTTCAAGAGGGCCTAAAAAGGCACATCCTTGACACGTAAATAAACTCTCAAATGAGATCCACCATTTGTTTCCATTTATTCAATCCTACAGAACCTGGATCTGCAATTTTCTAGCTGGCAAACCAAAAGTAAGTTGTTGATTCAACGTAGCAGAGGGCAGAGTACTTGGGACTACACATACTTGAAAAAAAATTACCTTTGGAGAAAAAAAAAAAATTAAAATGGCTTCAAAAAGCTGTTATTACCTCAGTATTGATTTCCTCATGTGGAAATTTTGGGTAACAAGAGAGCATTCAAATAAAAACATTCCTATATGAAAACATATTTTTAATATATAAATTCAGAAGCAAATTATGCTTTGTATGCCCAGAATCCTCCTCCGTTTTAAAGTCTTCATCAAAATCACCTCCAAACAGAAATGACGTCAAAAATTTGCAGAACAGCTGGCTCATGTGAAAACAGCAAGATGTGCTGCCAACAGAAGCACTTCTCTTTAGAAGCCAATCCTGAACTTCAGTCTGGAGTGTTTCACCATTGCTTCTGGAAAAAAAACCCTCACTGAAACTGCAGTAATTTTTTAATTACTTATGTGGACCACATCAAAGAGTCTGTTTACTTCCATCTGTTAGAAATGTAAGGAAATTCAGTCATTTAAACATACTCTCACAGCTTGCGGTAACTATGAGAACAATTGTTATGCCAAGGGAAAAAAAGTACCAGCAGGAATCAAGAAAAATTTCTACTTTGGAGGTTGAATGTAATGAATAGTTTTGGGAAAAATGAAGTTGGTGGAAGTTTCAGCTCTTAACGCCTCAACATACCCCTCTGAATAGCCCTTTAAACTCATCACAAGAGTACAGTACAGGCTTGGAACATGCTGGCCAATCCAGGTGTTGTATTACCCATACGAGTTAAACTCAAGAAAATTTTAAACCCAAGAAAAAAGTACTTGTAACAACCTTGCAAAAAATCAGTCAGAATTTGGTTATGTAAAAAAATATTAATCACATTATCTTATTACCTGAAGAACGCTGTCTTCTCCTAGATGTTTTACTTAGAATACTGGTTTAGACTGAACTTACAGGAAAGCAATCATGGGAGACAAATTTGAGCTGTTCTCTGTGAAACAGACTCAAACAATTTGAAACTTTTAAAGTGTAATCATCTATAAAACTGGAGCTATCACATTACAAGCTGTACTGAGCTTCCTTAACTTGCTTCACCTTAAGAAAAGCATTTCCAGGGGAAGCACCTTCAAACTGACAAGTGCCACCTATTCTGGAAATTCTTAAAGCAAATCAGCCTTTTCCACAACTGGGAGAGGTGGTTGCCTGTCAAGGAACTCTAATTTTGCAGATACGGGTTTGGTTTTTCCCTACTCAATGATTATATATTCTCTTTAAAGGCTAAAATGGGTTTCCTGCTTTGTTAAGGAGACATACTGGATGTCTCTAAAATAGAGTGAGATGCTCATCAAAATGCATTAAATTCATTCAAGTAGGAAAACTGCACTTATTTACCAAATTACATCAAGAAACAACAACAAGCTGCTGCTCCTATCAAACATACTTTGATTGATTTGGGACTCATTATCTCTTTCCCAAAATCAATAAATGGGCTGCATTTGCTTTCTGTAGTTTTCCAGCAATCTTAATTCTATGCAGAGATCTTAAACCCCCTGAACAAGCTGCAAGATTCGACCTCATTCACCAACGCTTGAGTGAAGTGCTGCCTCTGCAACATGAAGATAGATGGAATAAGCTTTGAGGGAATGGTCTTTAAAATGAGACATTTTCCTCTGTAAACCCACAGCCACTGACACAGCAGGCCCACAGCCAAAATCACAATGCAGTTTTAGAAATGTACAGATACTCTAGTGCTGGCCAATTCCAATAATGAACTCTGGTTCTTACTGAGAGAGTCTGAATGGGAGATGTTCAAAAGGACCTCACTATTATGCAGGGCAAAACTCTAATGGCTCCAGAAATGTAAGTAGTCTAGAATAACCATATAACATGGAATTCAGATTACAAGTTTGAAACAATTATGTGGGAGACATTCTATCAATGGGAGCAAAATGAATTTGAATTTTCTTCAGACAAACAACATTTTCCAATTACCTGCAAACACAGGCAACTGTTTACTTTAGGATTTGTTCACTGTGGTTAATGTTTTCCTGAACATCCAAGCACTGACCACATAAAGAAATTTTGATCCTCTTTCCTTTTGCAGTTAGACATCACTGAGTGTCTCCTTAAATAAAATCTATTCTATGGGAAAGGAGATAATGAAAGATTTAGTTCTTAAAATTAACTTCATACAATATATTCTTCCTAGGGTGACCTTATACAGAAGCTCTTTAACAAACAGATTGCTTGATGATTAATTGAGCTATGCTAATGCAACAAATGATCCAGGAGGCAGGAAACAACACCTTTAAATTACCAATATTTCTAAATTTACATCTTCAGCTTTTCTATACTGTAAAAAACTAATCAACAGTATATTCACATCATCTAGAAATGAATTTTGGAAACTGTTCAGTGTAATAACATTACAACTTTACTGGTGAAACAATGCAGTGAGTTGCTTGGGTAAGAAAATATTCTTTGGCAAAATATTGAATTTCTACAATTGTTTTACCAGCCATATTTGAGATGTGCTGCTGGCTATTAAGGGTACTTTCAAGAGGACTTTGACCATATACCAGCCGTAATATGTTTTGAATAGTATGTCACAGAAATAGTTTTTGAAAAATATCCCAGACTATAACAAATGTGAGGCTGACAGCTTGGGAAGCACTGAGCTGTAAAAAAAACTTAGGTCTCAAGATTATCAAAGGAGAGCATCTCAAGACTGGGAACTGGAATAAAGTTACAACAACAATGAATATACTTGCTCAACCGGGATAAAAGATGTCTTCAACAAAATTTTGCACCAGAGTTTACAGCAGTCTTTTCTGTCAGTAAGAAAGAAAGGAAAACTGTAATTTCTGTCTTCTAGAAGAGCACCTCCTTGTAAGGAAGTGCTATTATATTTGAAAGAAAAGAAAACACTTAGGAATCAAAATATCACCACTCCTTAAAAAGTTTTAGTAAATGGGCACAGAAAATATAGTTAAGGTATTTCTGAGGCTCTGAGCTCAATTTTCCTTGATTTTGAATTAGCAATGGATGTAAGAGAAAGGCTGCATTTCTCCTCCAGTAGGAGTTATCAGTTTTCTCAAAGATTATTTTTTCTCTATGCTTGAGAATTTCAGAAGTGGCACCAATCAGAGAAATGATCAAGGTATCCTGTAAGTTTCAAGACTGAAGACTAACATTAAATGTAAGCACTAGGGTTTTTTTTGTGCGTGCTATGGTTCCAGTGACAGTAACTATTGGAAAGGTGTAGAGGTGCAGCAATGCTTACCAGAAACCTACAGCCTCTATAGGCCTCATCTCTAATAGGAATGAGCTAAGCCAGATCATAGGAGTATTGGATCACATCTCATATCTGGACTGCCTTTTCCTTGTTCATCTTCTGTTTTTCAGAGACTATTCTTACATTACTCCTCTTATACAGTACCTCTTTAGCAGATACAACACTGACCAACCATGAAAACATCAATTTAAAGCTTCAAACTTAAAATGTAATTGGGATGACAGGCTCCTTTCTTATCAAGCAGAATTTCCTGCCTAGTAAACACTGGGTCAGCATCTGAACCAGCACTTTGCGGCTATGTTTTCCATCATGCCATTCAAGCTCTATCCTAAACGCAATTTAACAAAATGACAAGGAAACTCTTAAGATGTGGAGAGGTCGAAAACAGAAAAGTTACTTTAAAAGCTGCTCAAAGACTTTATCCCAGCAAGAACACTACTACACAGCTTTTGAGTGAAGAAATATTGCCAAGCTTACTTACAAACTTTCCTGTATATAGAACAAAAGTTAATTACAAATGCACTTGGCTCTATCTTTTTACATCATAATTGGGGAATAGTATTTTGCAATATTCTTTAATGTGACTCTTTCTTCCCTTTGGTTTCCAGAAACTAGTATGTCTTCCACAAAATGAAACACCACAATATTAGGATGAATTAATAGTGACACACCACCACCATGCCTTGCTGCTTCAAGCTATGTTCTAAAACATTCATCATTTGCTTGCTTTTCCTCTTCCAAACCTCATTTTGGAGAGAATTTTTATTCTATACATTTGAGACAAATTAAATTGTTTTAAGTTTCAGACTTTTTTCTGATGAAGTTCAATGATTAGAAATACCCATGATAAATTAAAAGGCTGTGCAAGCTTCCCCTGTGGCTCCTGCAAAAAACCCAACACACAGCAACAGTATTACCCTGATCAAAATCAGAAAAGTTAAAATAATTTAAGTTAGTTGCTCAAGATCTGCTACTTATATTATCCTCATTAAGGAAAAAGTGTTAGAGCCTAAAGTCTTACAGTTGGGAACAGAGTTGGGTTAGAGAGAAGAAAGGAACTACAACACACATGTGAGTCATGTTTGCACTTTAAGCACCCTGTAGTACAGGATGATGACCCCTGAAATTCTAAATTAAAATCCTATATTGCTTGCTCTAAATAATTAAGCTTAAAAACTATTAACAGGCTGCAAATTGAGAACTATTCATTAACATATTTAACATAAGCCCTTAGTTTATTATGTTCTAGTACACTAGCAACTTGGTTGATAGTCATAATCCAACAGTCAATGATGGGGCAACTAAAATTAATTTTGAAGAAGAGACAAGTAAGTTGAAATTTCTAAGTAGAAAAGCATCCCAACAACCTCATTGTTATGAATGACCGACACAAAACTATCTCAAAAATCCAGGATGAAAAAAGCATAGCTTTTCAAATCATGCTTTATTTTACTTGAAGTTACACTACAGAGGACAAGGTTCTATATGACACAGGATTGAGACAATTGTAAAAGAAGTGTAGTTCAGTTGCCTTCAGTTCTTTCTGAAGAGGTGATACCCTGGTTCTCAGTGAGACATTTACTAAGACCATTTCCTTAAACAAATCCCAAAACATTGTAGAGATAAGCATGACAGTTTCACAGACTTACAAGAAAAAGTTGCCTACACATAGGTTAACATCAGATTGGAAATGGCAGATTGTGAAAAGCATGCTGAACAGTACACAAACACAATGAAACACCATTAACACTACTTCTTACATCTGAAAAATTCATACCTGGGTACACTGCCTGTTAAACTTCTTTCACTTAATGATGATGATGATGATCCAGGTCTCTGATCTGTCTTCCTCTCTAGAGACTCTGTTGCACTAATTTGAGGTTTTTCACCTTCCTCTGGCTTTTTTTTTTCAGTATCACTTTCATCACTGCCTTCTCCTAAGATGTCATCCACCTGTCAAAGAGCAGAGGAGTCAGTTTATCTTTCAGCATCTTTAGTCTTTCATAATTATCGGATCACTCTTCAGTAATCATTAAGAATATGCTTTAAGTTTCCTTGGCATTCTCTGTCAAAATTAAAATTAACCCCCAATGTCTTCAACATAGCTTCTGTAACAACTCTGGCAACATTCTATTCAAATAGAATATACTTACTCTATGCTTAGCTTAAGATAGATATATCACATACATGACAGTCACACAAGAAACTATTACAAAAAAAGTGCTGTCTTCTGAAATTAAAGGGATAGATGATTTATACTATCATAACATACTGATGCATACTTCCTACTAAATACACTTTATATTATTATAACATATAGGATCACTTCAAGGCAAGGCATATTAAAATCACTAGTAAGAATTCTTATATTTACAGGTATTCCTTGATACATATAGAACTGAAAAGAAGTCTATTTCTAAATAATACAGTATGAATTAAACAGATTTTACAAATCACATTTTAACCAGACTCTCTGACTGTGCTAATAAATAAGGACAATTCTATTAAAAGGCTTACATATTTTGTTAAATAATTGTTCTTTACTTCTGAAAAGTTAGCATAGGATTTGATAATCCTCTAAAAACCTACAAATTTGCTGGGACAGGTCTGGATCTGCTGAAACAATCATTAAAAGCAAATCATACTCATGAGCCACCCTAATGAGCTTCAAAAGGTTATATTCTCTTGGAGTTAGTGTTCAACCGTTAGAAGGAGATGAAAACATGAGAAAACATAGGTGAAGATCTCCCAGTCTCAATTTTTCTGAATGACAGAAGATATGGAAATAAGCCACGTGTGAGCATTTCTCGACTGATATTAAAGAATTTTTCCTAGAAGCAGCTTATCTCAACACAAATTAAAATATGCTTCACTATTACTACTTCGCCACTACTACTTCTCTGTTCTCGTTTATCCACACATGCTTCATTAAGAAGAAAAAAATCTGCATATGAAAATGAGCTAAAAGATTTTATGCTGTTTATCTGTTGCTTTTACAGGAATAATCCCAAAAGCTAAAAAGGAAGCTGTAAGAAAGTCACTTATATCTGGTCATTCATAAATGGACCTTTAATTTCCTTGTTTAGCTCATTAAAAGAAACTGCAAACCAGTTTAGCGCCTCTAAATCAAGATGGCAGTTTCAGGTAAAAACTATAGGAATTGCTGCGTCAAATCAAATTACATTAGTTCAAAAATGTTTCTCCTGTGAGCAGAAGTTGTCATAGGCAAATAGACTCATGGAATGCAATTAAGGGTCAGGGAGACTGAAAACACTACCAAGAGTGAACCAAGTAGAAAAATGTGAAGTACACAGAATGGGAATTTTTCTGTATGTACAGAATGCAGTGAAAATCTCAAGTTGTTACGAGATACAGTTTGGGATGTGATAGCAGGAAGACCCTACTTTTACAGATTTGGTAGGAAACACTCAACACAGTTGACATGACTGGTAGTTGGCAGCACAGGTCCACAGCTCTAACAACTCCTTTCCTGCAAGTCTTTAACATTTAAAATTGTATTCCTTCATTCCAAAAGCAACACTTTCCCAGAAAGCCTTATCTTTAAAATTACGTTCTCACTACAAAGTATGTTAAGGTTTTCAAAGGATAAAGTCAGGCTAATAGACATTCAGTATTACAGATGCCTCTCTCAAACTGAAGGTTGATAGTATTTTAAAATCTACTTTGTGTGAACACTTTTGACAGATGTCATGGTTTGGGCAGGCGTTTACCAAGAAAGGCAGGAGCCTCCCTTGGAATGAGAAATGTAAACCCCTTCCCTCTGAATTAGTAGTATTTTGAAATTAAAGGGGCTCTCAGGCAAAGATAGGGAATAGGAGTAACAGATCTTTACTAAGTATTTATATGAGGTGAAACAGGCAACAACTATAACGGTGACAACAAAACCAGAACCAGAGAACCCACTGACAGCCTGCTCTCAGGTGTCAGGCACCTTCCCCTTTGGTGCAGTTNTGAGGTATTAACAAGGCACCAACCGCAGTGGCCGCAGCAGGAGAGAACAGGCTGGGCTGGACCGCGGTGGCAAGAAGCGAGCTCCTTCCCCCAGCCACAGCTACATGAGTCCTCTTCTGAAAACCCAGAGCAGCAGCAGGGAGAGGGCGGGGCTCTGGGAGCCCAGAGCCAGCAAGCAGGACCGCGGCTGCCCATGTCCCAGCTCCTCCCAGCTCCACCCCCCACAGTATCTCTGCCCCTCCCTGAGAAACCCCGAGACAGGGAGGTGCTGCTGCACTCACATGCCCTCTGGGCTCAGCCACTTCCATTGTTCTCCTTAAGTGCTCCTATTAGCATTTCTTAGGAGGAAAAAATTTCTCTCAAAAACTTCGACAACAGGCTAGCAGTCTGGTTATTGCCATGTCTGTTTTTCTTTCATCCTGTACAATGATAACATTACTTGTTTGAAGTCTGAAATGCCATTTAATATTAGAATGACTAGAATTAGTTGTACACATATATATGCCACTTCTCTCAAAGGCCATATAAAATGCATGTATAAATCACCAAAATACATCAGATTTCAACAATCACTGCATATGAAAATGATGTGGGATGATCCCTACAAATCTCTTTAACTAGAAAGGCACCCAAAACATGGATTCCTGCTTAATTACTGGCTAATTGCAAATGTGCTGAAAAATGTAAGTATATAAATCTTCATCTTCCACAATTCTCAACAGAAATGGAAAACAAACCATATTTTCATTGAAGCAGTGAGATTTCAGCCCTTAACACTTGAACAAGTTAATAGGCAAAAATATTTAATGAATACCTAAAGACCAACTATATATCTATACCTATCACTAACTTTGAATAAATAAGAAAGTTCAAAGAACAGAGGAAACTTCTAATCTGATTCAGAACATGACTGGTACAGATGTACCAAGTACCAACTACAGCTTCAGCTTATGTGATTAGATTTTATATGATTAATATAAATGGAACATATAATACTTCAGACGAAAATGCCAGCTAATACCAAATCTTACTGATAAGATACAGTGAAGGGATGCTTACTGCTTTAACACCCATAACAGCTACCTTTGAAATAGACTTTTATAACCCAGCAAAAATGATTAACATTGAAAAAGGAAAATGATTCAACACTTGAAAATGACAAAGTTGTTCAATTCAGCAAGATAATCAAAAGCCTGACAACTCTTTTAGACACCAAATTATAAAAGCCTGCAAAAGTCTTCATCTAACAAAGCTATTTTTGTTTCTCATTTAGGAGGAGCAGAGCATACACAACTGCAAAGTATAAAGACCAAAGAGCAGTGAGATTTTTAGTCTCATTCTCCAATTAAGAGCTGAAAAGTACCTAAAGCTTTGCTAAAAGGAAAGTCAAAGCCTTCTGTAGTATTAAGAAACCAGATCAGCTGAAAGTGTTTTTACTCCACAAGTTAACACATTCAAAATTAATCAAGACTCCCAAAAAAAAAACCACCAAAAAAGAAACTGCTATGAGCAACTTCAATATTTTGTGAAGTTAAGTTACAAGCAATGTTTTGATACAGCATTATGGATATGACAGAGAGTTACCATGATACATTTTTTGGAAGTAGCAACTACATACGCAGTAATGCAAACTATATATTTAAAAACAAAAAGGAGCTGTGAATAAACTTCAATTCTCGTTTTTCAACCAGCAAGTACTTCAGGATTTAAGTTTTAATAGAACTGAGAAGCTACCTTAGACAGCCAACAGAACACTTGCAAACTGCTTAAAAGATACATCTCTTTACTGGAATTACAGAAAAAATTCTACAAAAAGAATAGGTTTGATAAACAGCTGTAAATTTTGTGCTCCAGTACTGCACAGAAGATACATACATTTCCGCCTTCTTCCCAGGTCTTTCCAAAAAGACTTTTGCTCCAAAGGACTGTGTAAGTTAAGGGAGAAACAGAAAAAAAACCACCAAGTATTTACAAGGAGCTCTTTAGGTCTATTTCTACTGCCACAAAAATTACTGTTAATTTTTAGCAATGCAAGCAATTGGTATTGACAGTAAGTACAGCTAAAACTCAACTCCATTGTAGCATAAAACCTGTATGTCCTGAGCATTTATTTGAGATTGTGTTTGAATGCGGTTTATCTTAGGAAGAACTTGCAAGAACCAATATAGTCTGCCATCTGAATGTGTCAAAAGGTTTCAATACGTACCTTGTATTCCCCTCGTGGTATACAGAATAAAAAATAACTCTAAAATGATCCTATAATCTTCCACCATGGTTCCTCTTCTAACATTCCTTTCTGTTTTGTCCCAAACTATTGTTTTTTACTATGTTACAGAAATCAGCTGACTATTTCAGAAAATTAGAAAGAGCAGCAAAATGAGAAGACAAAGAGGAGTTAGGAAAAGGGACACTGAAAATTACGAACTAAGCAGCACTTCTCAGCATGTGAAATTAGCAGTGAATGGTAGTATTAGACTGTAAATCAAACTAGAGAGAGTGGTGGCTCCATCCTTCTGGAGCTGCACACTGAACTTTCTAACCTTCCAGGGCAGAGGTGTGAATACAAAACTGCTATGTCTGTGGCAAAATAAATGTAAATAATACTGCATAAGCTTATTAACTCCATACTATAAAGCAGTTTGCAGGAATTAATACAGCACTGATAACTCTAAAGCAGGTGCAATTATATTCCCATAACCCAGCTTACAAGAGGCCATCCAACAGTGCTCTCCACACAGAGCACACAATCACTTGATGGATCATTATTGTGGCACAATCAGAAATGCTTGTTCCCTCTTTCCTCAAGCTCCTCAAAGTGTACACCAGGCATTTGGTAAAGCAAGGAAAGGTTTATCGAGAGAGAGAGAACAACTGATATTTGTGCAACTGATTTGGAAAGTTCAACTGCTCAACACAAAAGAAGTGCAGTTTTGCAAAGAAGAGTGAGAGGCCATGACAAGACTGACAAAGCCCCTGCATGAGTGGGAGGTAGAAAGCAAAGTGCTGGGTCACTTAACTTTTGCAGGCAGTCCTCTTAATTTCAACTCCCACTGGGTTCTGTGCTAAACAGTATAATAGAGATGTTACCCATATGTCAAACTTTAGCAAGATCAGGTGCTAATTATACAACCTTGTATGTCAAAGAAAAGTTTCTCTGATAGCTGCCTATTTGAATGCTATCTTCTACTTTGTACTTTACACTGGACTCGATAAAAGGGACTGAGTTCAACAATATATCTATAAAATATTCTTAATTTCTAGTGAAGCCAAACAGCAAAGAAGCAAAATCAAAATGTAAAGAAAGTACATTAGTACTTAAGAGTTCCACTGAAATTCCAAAACAAACCAAACCTTTCCTAGAATAAGAAAAAATACCTGAAGTCAAGTGAATTTGTATTAATGATCATAGATAAGCAGTTATTCACTCTGTGAATAGATTCAACATAGAATCTGGTTTTAATGGTGTAAAACGGTTTTATGACAAGCTTTCCAAGACAAGAATATCCACATAGCTTCAAAATAATGGAATGTGTTCTTCACTGTAATTTTTATCACTTACTGTATTTATATTCATAAACACTTTTTGTCTTTCAACAAAAAGATGCCTCAATGATATTTACCGGTAGTTTCTTCATTAGCAATTAAAGAAACATTACAGTATTTTACTGTCTTTTTGTAATAGAGAAATAATAGAAAAGTATTAATGAAATATAGACATTACTGCTTTGTTCCTCAGCAGCTCTAGTCCCAGAATAAGAGACCTTCATGCTCAAAAAGTATTATTTAAATACATTTTGCCTTTCTAAATATTTTATGGTATATGTTTGAGTGGGAGGTGATTGCCTTTTTCCTCTGTAAAGGGTCATTAACCATGGGTAACTTTTTTTAGTTTAGGCAGCAAACAGATGCTGAGTTACATTCAAAGGCAGGCCTTTAGAATGACAGCAAACCCAAACCTGCAACTTGTGCTTCCTAGCATTTGTGGTCTGGAATTATTTTCATCTACTGTTTCATCTACTGTTATCAAACTGCATACAGAAGTATTAGTAGCTCCTGGTAATAACCTACCAGTTTTAGGATGAATGAGAAGAAAAAGCCTTGGCTCGATGCTGAGTATAGCTTGTACGCTCAAATTTGAAAACCAGTAATTAAAAAAAACGTGGAAGTTACTTACAAGGAGCCCCCACTGCAATCCTTGGGACTCTGTTGGGAAATGAACAGTAACAGTGCAGCCCAAATAGCTAGAGTTCCCAATGCTGCTGACAGCACTGGCTACAATTCTGGCACAAGTTCTGGGCAATAGGCTGTACTCCTAAAAGGCAGATCTGAAGGGAAAAAATGAAACCCACTGCTTCTAGTAATCTGACCACTTAACCTCTGTAAGTGAATACATACGGTAACTGCAACTACAACTGCAGAATTCACTATATTTGGGCTTTACTACTGCAGTTAATCCTTTGATTAGAATGAAATAAAATGTCACTTGAGATTGCATACCAATATTGTTATTAAAAAGCAACACTAATAATAATCCTTGCTTACGACAGAATGAGATTGATTCTTCAAAGAATGCCATTTAAAACTCTGAATTTCCCACCTGGAGAGCAATGTCTAGATTTGAGTGGAAACCTAGTAAACATTCTTAAGATACCTAGAACAAATACCTGAAACTGCTAAAAGAAACACAAGGTGCAATCCTACCTTGGTAATTAGTGTGCTTGAGTGCTTACTTACTGTCCAGGTTTTTTTAGAGAAATTTTTTCCTCTTTAGAAATGCAAATGAACTGGTACTTAAGGAGGACAATGGATTGACCAGCAGGCATGTGGGTGCAGCACCTCCCTGTCTGGGGGTTTCTCAGGAAGGGACAGAGACACCGAGGGGGGTGGAGCTGGTGGGGGCTGGGACACAGCTGCGGTCCCACTCGCTGGGCTCAGCCTTCCGGAGCCCCGCCCTCGCCCTGTTGCTGCTCTCGGCTTTGGGAGGAGGACGCGTATGGAGCTGTGACCGGCGGAGAGGACCTCGCTCATCACCGCAGTTCCAGCCCAGCCTGTTTCTCCTGCCGCGGCCACAGAGGTTCGTGTCCCGTTGGTGTCTTGCTGAGAGGGGAACTCTTTTCACCTGGGGATCCCNTATCTTCTGCCTGAGAGCCCTTTAATTTTAAAATATTACTAATTCAGAGGGAAGGGGGTTTACATTTCTCATTCCAGGGGAGGCTCCCGCCTTTCTTGGTAAACACCTGTCCAAACCGCGACACTTACAGCTTCTAAAGCCCTTCTAAACCATAAATTTTATTACAGAACAAGGGGGAATGGCTTTCAGCTGAAAGAGGACCAATTTAGATTAGATACCAGGAAGAATTCTTTCCTGTGAGGATGGTGAATCACTGGAACAGCCCAGAGAAGCTGTGGATGCCATAACCCTAAAAGTGTTCAAGACCATGTTGGATGGGGCTGAGTGCAACCTGATCTAGTAGAATGCGTTCCTGGCCATGGTTGGGAAGTCAGAACAAGATGATCTAAGACCCATGGCAGGGAGGCTGGAACATGATGGCCTAAGTCCCTTCCAATCCAAACCATTATATGATTCTCTGATTATTAGTATAATGAAAATTGCTTTCTTCCACTGAATTAGTAATGCTTCACTGATGTTGGAAAGAGGAAAAAACCCATTCCTAACTAAATTTCACTAATTTGTGAAATTTAAATTAAATTGACATAGACTAAAAGTTACTAATTTTAATATTCACAACAATTTTTTAATTCAAAGTCTCTAAAGAGAAAATGTCTCAAGGGAGATAATAGGACAATTTCTCCAAAGCCTTCCTGAGTCAGGGATATCACTGGAGCCTGGAAGCTATGGCTTTAGCTGATTATAAAGCCATCCATAACTCTAATTTTCTTTTTCTTTATTCTGTTTTCAAAAGAAATCCTCTGCCAAAAGATTAATAAATAGCAACAGACCTGTAAATCTACATTGTAATTTTTTTTCATATGGTGAAGTTCAGGATAAAAAGAAATTTACCACAATACCTGTGCCCAAAATACAATTGTTCACCTATCCAGGAGGACAGACTTGATGGGAACCACTTGAAATCGAAAACAGCATTTCAACTCTACCTTCCCTGCCCATCAGCTTATGGCTGGGATGGAGTGGAGAGACAGCCTGAGCCCACTGGAGGTAGCAAGTGTGGAGCCCTCTGTTCCTTTGGTTGCAGCATTTCTAACACAATGATACTCTAGCATACATAAGAGCTCTGTGGCTTCTAAATGCAATAATTCTTCCATTTAGACTGCTGAAAATATCCATGCCAAAATTCCAGAAAAGGCTCCAACAACGTAAGTTAAAGGCCAATGAATAAGAGCATGATCTACAGCTACCCTTCAGAGAAAGAATGTGTTTTTAATGTGTTACTGACCATTATTTATTAAAAGTTCTGGCCTTGGATAAGGCAAAAAAGCAAGTAGTTGGAAGAGGTTTGTCCTGGGGCTCTTTGCAAGGAAGCAATCCTCTGCTGACATGGGGAACAGAACACTGCCTCCTCAGCAGCAAATGACTTTTCAGGTCACTCTCATAGCTATAAGCAACTGTGGGCAACACCATGACCTTACTGCACAGAAAAGAATCCACTTAGTTTGACATGACAAATTTATTTCCAAATATGGAAAAGTCTAATAATTTTTAACTTATCTTTGATCTTCATTTTTTCTTCTGCATATGAAAGCTTTTCACATCACTTTTTTCCTCAATGGACTGCAAAGCTTTTTTAATGTTTATTCCTATCAACCAAATGTTTACGTACAGTTAACTGAGGAGCAAGAGATTAACATCCATGTCTTCAAAAAAGTTAGCAAGTATTTCAGCATGTTTTTCAGAGGTGATATTATGGCATAATATATGTGAACAATTAAACTTTCCTACAATAGACACAGTCCATATTAAGAGATTCTGGCTGAATTGAAGTCACTTTGCAACAAAACATTTTCTTATACAAAGATGTCACTGGAACGACAAGCTGTCTGAATTAGGTAAAAGTTGTCCCTCAGTATACAAAATTTAAGGGATGTGTGATGTAACTCAGTCCCATTTCTTCTAAGTAACCTCAGAAGAACTTGTCTTTCACATTCTGTCTCATCTTGTTTTTTTTCTTTAGCATTACAGTGCTTTTTTCTCCTTTCAAATGTCTGACTCATTTTTAGAGTCATATGCAAGTGTCCAATTTGTCTCAAAACTTTCAAATGCAGATTTCACTGTTCTCTACCACAATTACCAGTGGCTCATTAGAGCAGGTGATGAATCAGAAATATCAGAAATTACTAGCCTTGTTCATTATTAAAAAAATAAACTCTTTTACTCTATTTACATTTCCATACACTGAGAACTACCTTTGTCCTATCTTGATATTAATAAAGGCATGCTTCAGGTTAGAACATCAAATCTGGCAGTGTTATTTTATCTACTTTGGTAGATTGAGAAATGATTTCTCTAAACAGTTTAAGGAATATTACCAAAACTTGGAAAAACGCTTTTATGAGATTTCTTTCACATATAATTCATTCAGAGGTTCACTTGTATGTCCTCGATGACTACATTTAAATTAAAATACATCCTGCTGAAACCAAAGCATGTCAGAAAAAAACTATACATTTATATACTCTGCGCGTTCTTCAGTATCAGTTCCCCTACTAAAGAATCACAGGATTTGACTAGTAAACATGCTCACTTACTTGTACGCTTGAAGAATATGGAAATCATTTCAGTGCTCAGCATTTCCACTATGCAAAATATTAATCTTACTTTTTCTGTTTAAATTAGCCCATCCTTTATGTGAAAAGCACCTTATGGGACATCTGAGAGTTTGTTAGTCTGTAAACACCTAGAATCACAGAATAATTTAAGTTGGAAGGGACTTCTGACAGTCACATTGTCCAGCTCCCTGCTTGAAGTCAGACCAGTTCTATAAAGTTACTCCAGGCTTTGCCCAGGAACATTTTAAATATCTTCAAATATGGAGATCTAGGACCGCTCCTGGAAACCTCTTCTAAAGTCTGATCACCCTTGAAGTAAGAAGGTTTTTCATTATACAGAGTCAAAGCAATGCTTATTGCAATGAGTGTCTGCTGCCTCCTGCCTCATTGCTGCACATCTTTGGGAATTATCCATCTTTATCTTTTTTAAACTCTCATGCTGTTGTTCACAGCTGCTGAACTCTTATCACCGTCATTAAATGAGATGACATGAGTTTGAAATGATCCATACTTTTTTAAGAAAACCTGCTAGTTTGGATCGTGGGAGAGTACTCCAGGCAAGAGGTTTAATACAGCATGGCTTCTTCTACTAGGACAGGCAATTAACCATTAAACTTTAAGCATTTATTTCTGATCTCTGAAGGGTTGATACTTTAATAATAATGGAAATAAAACCATCAAGACTATGAATTAAATAAAAAAAACCCAACATGCTGGAGTTTAACTTTATTTTTATAAATTCAAAACTCGTAATTTACTTTTTCTCAGAGAGCCAGGATAAGAACATTGAAATTACAGGACAAAATCTGAGCACCAAAAAGGAAAATTAATGTAGATTTATCTGAAGTTACTTTCCTCTCCCCTGTGTATCACTAACAATCATCAAGCAGAGACACAAGTGAGTATACCTTCAACAAATGGATGGTACATTTAACCACAGGGTTTCCTGGTCTTGCAAGAGGAACAGAAGCAAGAAGGCAGAAGGACTGACACTTCAAGTATCTTGCTGTAGACAGATGCTACAAAACTATTTCATTGCTCATTGTGTGACATCTCAGAGACAGCAGCAGATTGGTGACCTTCAAATGCTTTTTTTAGCGGGGTTACTGCTTAGTTACACCACTTCCCTGTCCCACTTGGTTTTATGACTATACTAACACAGTACAGTGCACAGTACTGTGCAGTAACAGTACACCACAGCAGGAATAAGCTGCTGCAAAGAGACTTTGGAGAAGCATCTCTATTAAATGTGTAGTGGAAGACTGCAACAGACCAATGGCTTGGAGAAGTTATGTTAAAAGTACTACCACATGCTCTTCTGTTACCAGGATAGAATTTCATAATCTGATTAACTGAATCATGCACTACTATTTGCAGCCTATTGGTACGATCAGCAAATTCTCTTCTGAAGAGTAAAATTTGTGTCACTGGGCCATTTTTCAAGGTTACCTGTACCTGCAAGTCTTAAAAAACAAAACCAAAAATCCTATAACAGAGCAGAAACTCAAGCTGCATGCTGCTCAAGTTCAAGTTACATATTACTAAGTGTCCTAATTTCACTTCAGGCAAACTCTCCCCTTAAGAAATGAGGCAAGTGAGTGAGTCCCCAGGTCTGTTGCACTCAAATTCTCTTACAGTCTTTCTGTAGAAATAAGCACTATTTAAATATCCAGAGACTGGAATACCTAGAGAGTCTGTTGATGCTATACAAACAGAATACTAATGTACACAAACTCCCAGAGGGAAGAGAAAGGAACAAGGAGAGAACGCTTATACACATACATCTTTGGTGTTTTTTAATTCACAGAAAACTATCAAGCGTGCAAAATGAACAAGGACTAACATCATTGTAGTCTTTTCCCAGCCAACAAAAAAGGCCTGGTAAAGCCTAGAAGTATCCATAGCTGCTCCCTTTTTGTTTAATATAGGTGATATTCCAGGGATTTTAGTTTGCTGCATGCATGTGTCCCTACAGCTCCTACCTTGCAAAACTTTGTAGCAACAGGTTAAAAAGTTGTAGCAGTCTACACCTGTACTGCTCACCCTTGTTTCAAAACAAGAAAATATCACACTTTCTGTTCTCAAAGCTACCCTTACTTTAAAGCAGAAAGTATATTTTGCTGATACACAGCAAAGAACAGCTTTGTCTTACAATTCTGCAAGATTCTAAGAACTGTCAGTCTGGCTATTAACTGAAGCACAGTCTTGCCAGAAGTTGTTATAATTTTCTTATTATTCCTAGAGATTTAGCTGGAGACATGCACAATCTAAATTTCTTTAAAAATAAATTAATCTAATTTGGTAATGAAAGAACACTTGCACAAATTGTTTAAATACTGTCACAAAACACCACTGGACATGTTAGGTTAGAAATCCTAATATTCTACTAAAAATGACACATGGCAATTTAAGATGGCACAGAACCTAAGCTTTGAGTGATCTTTTCTGACACTTCACTGTCAAGGGGAGACATCAGTAGGATGCTGCAATGAAGTGCTGAGGGCAGCATGATAACAGTATGTTAGTATCAAGGAATGATACAATTTCTGAGCTCTTAACCTGGTTTTATACTATTTATTATTTAGGTTATATATATATGTATAAAAAAAAGAAATTTAGGTAAAAATCATTAAGCATAAAAAATAGTTATCTATTTGTTCTGCTTCTAATCAGTCCTTCAGAGTAAGCCTTTTTTGGACAAAACCCTCAGTTTACAACTATTTTTTGAACATTGAAATACTGTCAAGTGCCCTTGTCAGTATCTGCTCTCATGTAGTTTCACTTAAAAACACAAAAGAAAACAATCTATGCTGAACATATCTTTTGCAGTGTTTCCCTCCATGAGCATTTTGTAGAGAATAGCATACAAACTGCCCAAACCTAATAAGCAATGGGATTTCTAGGCAGCTAGCTAGGATGAAGCGTCATCTACTGCTAAAACTCACTTGCACTCTTTCCCAGCTGGTAAGTTTCTTTCTGGTGCAGAGTAGCAGCTCTGAAGAGGTATGGACAGGTTTCCTTCATCAATGCAGCTTGATGATTGTCCAAATGGTTTTTAAAAGAGAATGGGGTAGTTCTCAACATATACTCACTATTTTATCTGTAAATACCTGATGAACTGGTGGATGGAGTTTAAAATAGTATTTTTTATCCTAATATGAGACGTGATCCAGGTTTTTGCAGCCTGCATTTCTGAACAGAAAATCTCAGCTTTTAGGAAAAAAGTACTAGGACACTAATCTACATATTCTCTTTCAAGTCATCTCCAAAGGCATTAGTTAGTAGTGTAGCCACCTGCAAGTACACTTAGCACATTATCCTTGAAAACTGTTGATAAGTGTTTAGGGCTTAACCCATTTAGTTATTCCATTACAATGAGAAAACCAAGAGTGAGAGGTAACTTGATTTGAACTAATTTCCAAACACTTCAACCTGAATTATAGATTATTTAAACTACCTTTGAAGCTCTAATGTGTTCAGCTCAGAGGCGAACACTAAACTTCTGAAGTGCTGCAACCGAAAATGCAGTCTCTTACTGCATAGTCATGATCAGAAAATGTTGTAGAATAACAGCCATAATTATGGACTTTACAAGATATAAGAACCCAAGTAATCCTCACCCTAAAAAGAAGATACATAAAAGCATAAAAAGAATTGCTGATACAATATGTACACCATCCTCCCTTTTTTGGCGTCTCAACTTTCAAAGTTCTCTCAATGTTATCACATGTTTTAACAAGATTCTCTCTTAGAGTAGTGCTGGGTTTCACCCTCCCAAGGTTAACTGAAAGCATATCTTTTGCGTAGAGAGACTGAATATTCATCACTACATACAAATTTCAGAGAAAAATAAGGGTTTTTTCCTTTTCAGAGGTTGAACTTCTTTACTTTTTGTTCAGCAGGATATAAAGCTATTCAGAAGTCACAATCTAAATGAAATTGAAAACATGGTGAGAACAAAAGAAAGGCAAAAAACTGCTTTCATTTACCTGCATGCACAAGCTTTCTGCAGTTATTGCATCTGCAAAGGAACTATTGCTCTGTAGAGCAACTGGGATACAGTCGGGCTTACTAGCACAAAACCACTGCTATAAAACCACAGATATACTGTGTTGAGTATAGATTAATTCACACGTACTATGAACAAACCCACGCCTAAGATGGGTAAGCCAGCTTGGATCTGCTTTGACTTGCTAATTTTCACTTAGCATTGGCAGACATCAGCTGGCTTCATGAAGCATTATTTGTCTGTGAACTTCCCTCCTCAATAAGCCTGATTAGCTTGATTTTATTATCCCAAGAACCAAGAGATATTTATCAATGTGCTCAAGCTAACAAATCCACCTCAAATAATAAGCATTGGAGAAAACTACTTCTGGTTTTATGAGAAATTTAAGGATGACAGTGAAGACAGAGCAGTTTTGAAAAAGTTTCTAGTGAACTGGGCAATGCGACTGCTTCACTCTGTACAGACAAGCATGCAGATTCTAAGTGCAGCGGTGCTGAAATATGAGTACTGTGTATGTGGAAGCATCCTGCATAGCTAGCCTACTCAATAGCCAGAATGAGGCATAGAGTAAGTTAAGGAAAAAGAAAAGAAAAGAAAAGAAGCAATCCATAATACAGTGAAAGATAAGCCCAGCCGCTGAAGAGTGGTCTGTTTCTACAACAAGCTCATTATTAAGGTGATTGAATACCATGCAGGTTCTGATATGATCTCTGTATCATGGTATGACAGCTATATCCAGGTCTCAATACCTCTGGGATGAAGTAAGTTTGATGTTGGAGCATTGAAATATCTGGGATAGGCAGCTGTCTGTGTTAATCTCAGAGAAAGCAGTATCATCATATTTGCTACAAGGAGTGACAGGGAGTATTGTCCAGAGCTGACTGTGATCCCTGGAAACTAGAAAGTGCAAGCTCATGTACAAACCCTGTAACAATACAGAGTAATGATGGTGTTCTCTCAAGATCTAAAATTAATGCCACTACCGGACACATAAAAAAGTTACTGCAGCACAGCCATTCGGGTAATTATTCATTTTGCAACTCACTGCTGCAGAGAATTTTGTACATCAGTAGGAGGCTCTAGTTCTGCAGCTTTTCCTAAGCTCTGTTAAAACTGTATATGGAACAGAAATAGTGGTGCTGACCCAAGAGCTAGAACACTTGGAGCTGAAGGACTATCACACAGAGGCAGAGGTGAGTGGCTGCATTCAGTGTGCCTGAAGCTGGCACAAAGACTACCAAAGAGAAGTTTTTCCCTGAAAATGTCTCTGAAGTGAGCAATTGCAATTATGCATAAGTTAATTTAACAGTAAGTCACCTTGTGATAACCAATCAAGATCAGCTATTTAAAAAGTAATGGTATAAACTAAACTGTCCAAGGCTGTATGTAGAAATAACCAAAATGGATTTGTATTTTTATCACCCCAGAATTCCAACCACAGATTAAGTTTGCTAGCAGACTAGCATTATGCAAATGTTTGCAAAGATTCTTCATAGCATTTAACATACATTATTCAACATTTCTTTGTATGTTGAAATACAAGTATCAAAAGATCTTGATAAAACAAAAAAATAGTTATGAAAAAACAGTTCAGACTTAGACTGGGACTTGAGTACACACCTTTAAATATGACTCATGGAAAGTAACAGCTCCAAGTTAAACGTAAAACCATGTTAGACTTGTGATGAGGCTCAATCAGGCCCTGTATGCAGCTGCTCAGAATTATGTTAGGGATCACCTTGCAAATCGTTTAACATGGCTCACATAATTAATTTTTAACTGTGGTCAATTAGTGTTGACAGCCTAGCTGCATTTCATCTAGCATATGGAGGTAGACATATATGTTAAAATAAGGTTATTGAACTCTTTTTAAAGAGGATTTGCCCCATTTTGGTGAGTAAACAAACAGCTGAAAAAAGCTTTCAGCTTTTCATAATTAAGGCAAGGCAGAGACAATGTACTACCAAAGTCAGCTGAAAAACCTTCACAAAATGTATGGAAAAGCCTTCTTCCCTACAGAATAACCAACACCTTGTATTATACATTCTAGAGGTGGAAGCTTTATAGAACTACTTTCTATTTCATATGGTGTAACATTAGAATAACACATTTACTATAAAATCAGGCACAGTTTAAAAGCCAGATGTTGTTCATATCTGCAGTATCACAGAGCTCAAGATTTATCCTTTTTTGCATAATGATTTTTACACTATGCTTAGCAGACTGATAGCAACATGGAAAAAAATAGTTACTCTTCTAAAAACCGAAGCTTACAATGAAACAATTTTGTGAACACCTTTGGAAGAATGGCAGAGGATCTGAATCAACTGTTGATTGAATCAGGAAAGTATGAAGACTATGTAAGAGAGAAGAACCACCTCTGCTGACAAGTAAATCAGATCAGTCTTGGACTAAGTTTTGCCTGGATCTCTCTGTTTTTCTACCGACAATCCATCAATCTGATTTGTTGAGTTGTATCAGATTCCTCAAAAAGAAGTTAGTGCTGAAGTAAGCATGGCTGCTTCTTTAGTTGATGTCCACTTGGTGCAGCCTATTACTAGTATCTATTGTAGCACAAATATTTGTACTTATCTTATGATTAAAGCACCCGTTTAATTAGGCATAATAGAAGTGAAGTCTCAATTAAAAAAGAGGGAATGGCCTGAAGTCATGTCAAGGTTGCACATTAGAGAAAGGTTCTTCACCAAGAGGGTGGTTGGGCACTGCAACAGGCTCCCCTGGGAAAGTGGTCAGAGCAGCAAGTTTGATAGAGTGAAAGGAGTGTTTGGACACTCTTGAGTACATGGTGTGACTCTTGGGGATGGTGCTGTGCAGGGCCAGGAGCTGGACTCAATGATCCTTGTGTGTCCTTCCCACTCACCTTATTCTGTGATTCTGTGAAACGTTTTCTTTTATTTTCTCCTCAACAGCCTGACCAGCCAAAAACTGATCATGTTAATTTTGCTCAAAAGTCTTATATCATATTTTACTTAACAACTTGTCATGACTGCCATCAAACTAATTATTACTTATATAGGTAGTCTCCATTTTCATTTATCTTATCTAAAATGCAGATATTTATACCATGTGTCATCTGAATGCCAAAGTTACAGTATGTTTCCCATATTTCTTCATGACATACAAATTCAAAAACATAACTCAAATGAAAATAAGACATCCAAGTACACCAAAAACTGTGCTTAAATAGTATTTTCTAAGCAACCTGTGCAGAAAGACAGAAGCGATCCAGAACTTGAGATAGTATCATCTTCGATAAAAATCTTTTTCCTATTTTGGTAATGAGTTGTCTCCTCAGAAAACATGGTATTATATAAAAAAAGCCTCTTTCCAAACGCTTCTAGAAAGTGCTAAGCAAGCTTGAACCATGATGCCTTCTTAGACAAAAACTAGAAGACCACCAGCTCTATGCAATTAGTGCAAAAACTAATGGTCTGAGAAATATCAGACCAAAAAAATAGCCAAATATGTGTTTCACATTTTGATAATCCATTTGAATCTCACTAGCCTTACATACGCTCCATGTATTTTGGTGTTCTTTCTATTAGGTTAATAACAACCAGAGTATCAATGTTTCTGGTCAGGATGATTTACAATTTAAGCATGACCAATACTGATTTTTGTAAAAAAAAAAAAAAAAAAACAAAACCAAAAAATTATGTCTTCTGTAACTAAAAAACAAAACCAGAAAGCATAGCTGCTTTTTAGAATAGTTTCCATTTTCAATGAAAATGAATTCTTCAAAGGAAAACAAACAAAGGCAGAAGCAAACTCCTGATGGCCAACTTCTTTTAAGTGCTCATCTTTTCTCTCTCCAATGCATTGTACTGGTATCTTAATTCTATCCTGCTGATTCTTACTGCCAAACTATTAAAAATAGTATTGGAAAATTTTACTCTATATTCTCTACTAATCAGATGAGATATGGGTGAAATAATTGCTTTAATATTATTATACATTAATGTTCAATTGCTTCTGTATTATTTAACCATATTAGAGAGGGGTGAATGTCAAAATCTTAAAAACAGGGGAGAAGCAATAAAAATACTTTCCTTCTTATACAACTGCTTTAAGCTATGTTCTTTAGAAAACCACATTACATTTCTTGATGTATCAGCCAGCCATCACCCCAGTAAGTGCTTCATAAAGACAAACCAGCAACCTGATTCCTAGCATTGCATCCTCATCATTTCTCTCCAGAAATCTCATCTCCCAGTGAAAGAAAGCAAGCAACACATTGCTGGGTTAAGCCATTTGGTAATAAGCACTCCACAGTGAAAACAAAAACCTGTCCAGAGCATGGGGGCTAGAGGGGATGTGAGAGCCAGCATGTGAAGGAAGGTGACGACTGTCAGTAAGGAAACAGCACCAAGAAGCACAAATGGACCGAGACCAGCCAATCTGAGTCTCCTCGGGTCTGCTTATATCACCAGATACTTCGGCAAATCCTTTCCATAACTCTTACTGTCTTGATGAAGAACAGCACGTTTACCTTTCTTACTTCTCAGTACACGTACTTTCACTAACAGTTACTTCAAAATTTTTTTACAAGTTCAGTTTGAGTGAAAGCTGTCTGATAAATGCAAAGCAAGACCTCAACACTTCTAAGGGCCAAGGTGCCTAGATGACAATCACTAACAGCAAGTGTACACATGGGCTCACTTCTTTTAAGTTCAAAAAAAGGTACAATTTATAGAATGCTAACCAAATTCAGCATTTGTACAATTTATGACATAGTACATGCTAAGGTGTCAAACAAGAAAATCCGTATGAGAAATGTAGTTGTGGAAATTCAAAGAACTGTTAATGTGCAAGTTAATTGTCCAAGAGAGCCCAGGCAGCTATTATTTGCTCTAGAGACCATATCCTCCACATTAAATTAGTACTTTTTAACTAACCAAGAGGCTAACCACTTACTGAGATAATAGTTTTCAACAATTTGAAGGAGAGTAACACTCCCTCCTCCTCATTCACTGCATGGTACAGTCACTAACTTGAAATAAAAAACAGAAAATAAGGGATAAATTTGCTTAGATATAAGCAAAATGCAGAGTGACAAAATGTAAGATCATAAGTGGCCTTATGTAAGAGCAGACTGTTGCAATTTCAGTCTTTATATACGGCATATAAATTACATTTTAGTTAAAGGAAAAGAATGTGTAGAATAAGTCCCAAATCAACAAAACCATGTTGATGCAAAAGTAGTTTATTAGGCAATTCCCATTTAAGAACAATCTGTATACTTAAACGCACTGGTGCACAGAACATACCTTTGCAATGTAGTCACTTTGCAGCTGCTGACTACATAATCCCAACCAGATGGGTAGGAATCTTTGCAGCTCCACTAACTGAAGTGAGAGATGGGAAAGCTACAGATTGGATTGGTATCAGATTCACTCCCTCTCTTCTCCCATCCCAAGTCCCAAACTGAGAGGAATTTCAAGCAGAAAAATATTTTACCTTAGACGGCAGAGATGATGACACTTGACAAGATACAGATACTACTCTCAAACACTGTGACCAAAACACAGCAACAAACACAAAAGCCTAAGCATCATACAGCTAGTAAGCTATGTGTGCACAGGAGTTCCAAGATGCTAGTAATCCTGGGCCATCTTGGATATGAAGACACTGCAAAACAAACAAATCTTTCTGCCTTACTGAACTTGTTTAATCTTACTGCCTTCCTGGAAATTCCTTTTGAACTTCCTTCCCATCAGTGAAACCCACACTGGCATCTGTCTAGGACTGGTCCTGAAAGTACTGACACATATGAGAACCTATGGCTGTCTGCCTTCTAGTGTTACTATGGATGTAGCAGCAACTGAGACATGAGCAATTGAGAGCAGGATCTTGAGCTCAACTCAGGGTAACTTTTTTTACCTTTACCACTGACATTTTATAAGGGAGCATCTTAGATTCTTGCTATGCATTTCTACTATTTACATGGACTGGTGAATTAGAAAGTGCCTGAAAAATAACATAAGGGAACTGTACTGACAGCCATAGCTCTAAAAGGAACAGATGAGAATAATTTGTAGCCAAAAGGAAGAGAGGAATGAAAACTCTTGACCTTGTTTACTTATTTCATGATCGAATAATTTATCATACACAAGAATGCCAACCTAATGATGAAAGGGACTCTCATTAAAAAAGGGAAATCTTTCGGATTATACAAAGCTGACTCAATTTTTAAAAGAAGCTAGCACAATGCACAAGGCTAAAAATCACCTTTTGTGCCTGGAACAGATACCCATGAAGAAAGAATACATTTTACAGAAAAGCAAAGTCAAAGTCCATCAGGAAGCAACTAGTATGTAAAAAAAAATAGCTGATTTGTAAAACATAGGATACAACACTGTTAGGATTAGATCAACTTAACTAAGTAACTGTAGATGATACTATCCCAGTTCATAAGGTTCTCTCCAAATATAATTTAGGAATACAAATTTAGAAGAAAATGATCCCTAATAAAAAGGAACTAGCAATCAATTCTGAAGAAATAGGCTCACAAGATGATCCATAAGTAACCTCTGGGAATGAGAGCTACATGGCATCCTGTACGGAGATAATCAGTTATGAACAGAAAGACATGTGTATCTCTTCATGTGGTTTATATGTAATTCCCTTTCCTTGCGCAACTTGCTTTAGCTAATGGATCTTATTTCTGGAAACAAATAAGTCATTTGAAGCCTGGATTCTACTTTCTGTTTTTTCCTCAGTAAACTACAGCAGATCCACACAACAATTGTAGTGACTGGTAGGTCAGGAACTTCCACCTATCCCTGGCAAAGGATGACAATGCCACACAGTCACTACCCAAAGCATGCAACAAAGGCTCCTGCAGGTGAGCAAGTCCATTCCTGTTGAAATGGGGAACAAGAAGAATTGCCTAGTTTCTTATCCCTACAGGACAGGCTTCTGAAGCAGTTACTTTCCAACACAGACACAGAAAGCAAAAGCAAATACCTTCCCTGTAAAGTGATAGAATTGATCCTGAGAAAACAAACATCATCCTGGAATAGCTATTAGGGACAAGAGGTTTCTAGTTAGTTATTGACTGCATTTAATTGATTGGAAGCCATTTCTTTAAAGATTTTTCTTTGGTGAAGATTACAGCATACTAAATACAATTCTATATAAACAGCATTTTTCTTCTGCAGGTTATGTAGCAGATAACCAGTTATTTAGAAGCAAAAACTTGTCCAGTCCTGTAAAAATGACTATAACCAAGCAATTAGACTGGCAGCATTTAATTCTCCTGCCCTTTACTATTCCATAAGGGAGACAAACAGCAGCAATCAGTTGGAAAGCCCCTGTCTCAGGCTAGTACAGGAAAGGGGGAAAACATTCTCTTGGCTGCGAGGCAGCAGCACCAGAGAGGCTGCATATTTCCCAAGTAGGGATACATTCCTTACGCACTTATTCTGATTTGGCAACTGCCCTTTGAATGGCAATTCTATTACCTTGAACACTCTTGTGCTTCCCCTTTTCTAAAATTCTAACAGACCTTCATGTCAGAGGGAAAGGAAGCTACCATTGGATCTGATCTCCCAGATCTTTGGCACTGAAAAAGATACAAAAGGCTAAGTGACCTTAAACTGCAACCCAATAGCTGAAATTATATTAATTTCCTTTGAATTACTTGGTATCCTTAGCACAACTACAACTAAAAACTAAGAGAAGATAAAAGTCTACATAAGATCAAATTTTAATAGAGATGTCTATCCACAGTAGTTCTTCCCAACGGAACAGTAGAAGAGCTATAGCTTTTTTACCAGGAAAAGCGACAAACACACTTTAAAATAGGTTAAGGAAGGAAGTGATTTAATTTGGGAATATATAATAACTAAATTCTCTTTATCAGCTTTTATTTTGATTCTTCTAACAGAACTCTCCCAGGTATAAACTTCATGCAAATCCTGTATTACCTGGGGCTGTGTGGCCTTTCACAGATTTTTGCAGAGAAAAAGCAAGTTTTTCTTCAGATGTTAACTGCAAAGGAGTTATTTATTCCTAGTTATACCCATAGAAACAGTATATATGAATGCTTGCATTTCCTATTTAATTTCATTGAAAAAAATCCAAGTGCCTAAGGCTAAAAACTCCTTTTGATCTTATCTGAATCTGTGAGGGAATTCAGTAGAAATACTGAGGACGCAGTTTAAAAGCTTTAAATGCAGTTCTGCTTTAACTCTCATCCCCAGCTCTTCTTTTGCCTGATCCTGGCACTAGCACTCATGCAGTAGCAATGGTGGGTTATTTCAGGTAGCTAGAAAAGTCCCAATTAGTTCTCTGAGCTGGCTCACCATGATTACCAACAGTGGCTTGGGATAAAGACATAGCAGTTGGGCCTAGACTGGCTTACACTGCAGCAAAGTCCCACTGGAACTTGCTTTCCCTCTCCTTGTACCACATACTCCTAACCCAAACAGCCTCTGCATGAGCATCCAGTAAGTGAGCAAGAAATCACTGCTGTGACTGGAACAGACTCCCTCACTCTGCCCAGGTAAGTCTGCAGTCAGCTGTAGTTCTTGTGGCTACCATAGCCACTCAAATGCATACAAATGAAGCAAAAGCATTTTGCTGCAAAAGCAGAAATTTCACATCTCTTAGTGACAATCTGATTCCAGAAAGGTTCTCACCCTTTAATACATTTTGATAACAAACATCTTTCTCTGGAAGTAAAACAAGTCACAGTTTGACCAAAGTGAACTGAATCCCTACTAAAAAGGATTATCAAGCTTATTTTCACTTTATTTGATAATGTTCCTGACAGTGAACTCCAGTATACTCCACTAAACTTTTATATTTTACAGACTACATTACCACACATAATTTCTCTTTCTTAAGTGTACTACCACACAATGCCATAAAATCTTGCTTAATTATTTGTGTTACATTTCTTCTACACGAACACAACACCTTTACTAAGGTGATGCTAGTAGTCCGAAGTTTTTCTTGCCTGTCTTTTATAGTCAGCTCCCCAGGAAACAATGACCTGCTGGCAATACCATGTACAGTTCCACCTCCCTGATACATGTCCTGTGTGCACCTTTCCTCCATGTCTCAGTGCTAATATTTGGTCCTTGATAAAATCATATTGGGAAGTTAAAATACCAGAAAAATCCCACCCAGCTTCTGCATCAAACAAACCCAAATATTCCTTCCCCCACTGGTTCAGCTGCCCAAGGAACAGAGACTTGGGGAAAGGAAAACTTTTGGCAGTAACTTTTACGTCAAATCATTCTCCTGGAACCAAAGTTAAGCCAACTATGACAAAAAGAATCACTGGAACTTGGGCTTCATTTGTTCCGAAGTTCATGTAGTCTAGTTTCCAAACACAATATGCTGCTTAAGCAAAAGCATAATTTAAAAACAAATCATTGTAATTTAAGATATTTATACTTGTAGGAGAAGTAGAAAAACTTTAATTTCTTTAGTCATAAACGTAGCAGCAGACAGCAATCAATCACAAAATGAATGGTGCCAAAAGATTAAGACTTTTTACATGACACCTAAATAGTATCTTTAAAAACAGAATGATAAATACTTTATGCAGTGAAAAACATGCACACTTCCTTTTCACTCAGTGTACACACTGCAACAGCAATTCATTAAAATTTTCCAAAAGCCACATAATTAGAAAAAAAATGTTAGTACATAAAATCATAAAGGCAACCCATAATATCAGTTGTCTTTAAGTATCACTGACAATACAGATGGAAGGCACATAAGGATTCAGGGACTGGTATCACAGCAAGAAGAAATAGTATTTCTGGGAAAGTCTGAGATCAAATGGGCAAAATACTTCAGGACAAAAAGCAATAGAAATCAATAGTTGTCAACTCCAAGAGTTACCAGGTAAAGTTAAAAGCCTGAAGTCACCTGAAATTCAAAGGAGATCATCACAGCAGTTGAAAGTTAATGGACATTTCCCTAGCATACCAGCTTAAAGTTCTTCTGAAAGTCCATCTTGAATTTACCCTGTACTGTATATATGAAGTCTCTTTCTTTTGTTAGTGAAATATGTAGTTCCCTTCTCACACTTTTACTACACTTTCTGAAGATAACTCAAAGCCTGTTAAAGCTAGAACCTTGGAATGAACTTACTGACAAGAACATGGCAAGTTACATGCTCCTGCCCTCACCCCAATGAACTATCTAAGCTTGAAGATGAATTCAAGCTCCAGGGTCACTAGATTTCACAATAAAGTCACACAGAGGATAAATTCACGAAAGCATGGTGCACAGTGATGGTGACTCATTTGAAAAAAGTGCATAGAATGATAATTGAAAAGTGAGCAGTTAAGAGATTCACAATGAATTGCAAATAACGTACTTTTCAACAAAAGAAGCGCAGTTCACTCTGCAACAGAAAGCTCCTTTCACTGTGAAACAATTATAGCTATGACTTAACAACACTGCAATTACGTCTATGAATAACGAAGCCCTATGCTCTTGTTTGTCTCCCTCATCTTCCATACAGTCTGTGCCTTTTACATCTGCAGACCTCTCTTCACCCATCCTACCACTGATTTCTGTCCAGATTATTTTGAGATTTACTGTAAAAAAGAAGGAAAGCAAAACAACTCTGAAGTGACACGAGACAAAGCTATCCACAGAGCAAATGCAGTAACACATTTAATGTGAAAAAGCTATTCTTAAATGAATAATAATAATAAAGTACTTTAAAGGTCTACTTGCACACCAGGGTATTCTGTTCTGCTATGCAGAAAGAACATAACTGCATTTTAGCCTGAGCCATACTTTTGTCTGCTGTGGCTTTTATTTGAAGTTACTGTAGTGGTATACAAGGTCATATACATGCATATACATGCATAATTTAACAAAAGTTAAAACTTATATCACCTTAGAAATCTGTCAGAATTAGTTAAGCTCACCTCTTTATCCATACTCTCTAAATCCTCTTTACATAGAGTGTACAGGGGCATTGTTTCAGACATACTGGGCTGGCGTTTCCTCTTAGATGGACCTGGCTGATCTTCATTTTCACTTGCTGGTAGTTCCTCTTCTTCAAACATCTGCTGTTGATGTGGCTGAACAACTCTGAAAAAATTCAGGGGTCTCACATAAAGATTTACTTGATTCAGAGCTACAAATAAAAATCCTATAAACAATTTATGACTGCCACCTATCTATGACTTTGCTTAATAAAGCTCTCTGATCATCAACAGGTCAGTCAAGTCACTTGTTTAATACTTTTATTTTCAGTCTTACAGCTTATGTTTTTATTCTGTCTTTGACAAGGCACACACTCTCCTGCCTTCTCCCTGCTCTTTTAAGTAACCATCAAACCTTTTTTGTGGCCAAGAGCTTCAGCAGTTGCATTGCCCTTAAAATGTATTAATGCTCCTGTACAAGTGGAGCTTCTCCATCATTTGCCAAATTTATTATTTCAAAAGCAATGCCTACATTTTAATGCATTTTCCTGACCTATGCTAGGCTTTTAATTTTGAGTCTGTAAGTATACCCTTCCATTTCTCAACCTTGCAGACTAGAGTTCTGCATGTAGAAAGAGCACTTCTGCAGTGTCAATCTTGAGACATTTCCCACATGCTAAGCCTGGATAAGACGCAAAACACCCAATATTTCTTTGTGGCTAGTGTACTGAAATATGGTAGCATTTTTTTTTAGTCTGTATTCTATCCAATTGTTAATTACTGTACTTAATTCAAATATGCAGATAAAAAAAGGAATATCAAAATGTTCATTAAAATGGACGAAATAATCATAGCTTCGTAAGAATTGCTTTATGATAGTAATAAAAAGATAAGACTACATGTACAACAACAGCAAGAGACTTCTACCCTTCCTGGGTAAATTTTTCTGTGACTATTACTTAAGTACTAAAGACTTCTAGAAGCTAAAATTATTATATAATACAGATGTATAACTACAAGTACTGATCTGTCACAATAACTTCCTGGAACGAATTGTAGCAGCTCAGCACTATCCAGAATCCAATTTAAAGGTCATAAAACTCACAGGTCACAAATTATTTGTGTTACCAATAAGATCATGTATTTGGAGAATTACTACCACACACAGGTATAAAAGTGACTGTATTTGAAATCACAAGCAATTTCAAGCTGCAACTACCAGGTGAAAGAGACCATCAACCTGTTTCTGAGGATGATTGTGACTGAAAAAGGGTACAGTGTCGTCTTTGTGGACAAGAGTTTTTATGCAGAATGGCTAATTCTCATCAAGCCAGGATTTACCAGAAACAGCTTTAGACCAACAATCCCCCACAAAAAAAGCCGTTACTAATTTATGCAAATCCAGTCAGCCATAGGTAAGGTCATACAAAATTATTTCTCCTTTTGTGGACTTGACAACTTATCAAGAAGGCTATCAAAATATCAAAGGTTTTTTACCTCAGTACTTAAATTCCAGAATGTATATAATCTGAAAGCCCATACAAAACTGTCAAATTTGCTCATTTTGACAGCTCCTGTTTCCCAAATACACATCTCTCTTCTCAGATTCCATGGTTAAGTGCAGGAAATTTGAATTCTTCTTTTGAATGGGAGGTGGTGAGGGAAAAGAGCCAAGCCACTGCCATGCTATCCAGACCTACGCTATCTCCTGCAGAAGACCCCCATCAGCACAGCACAACTCAGCAGCACAGCAGACATGTGTCCATTTGTAGTCTCTTATTTCTGTACAGTAGAATTTCCTGTGAAGCTTAAACAGTTTGGAGGCTGTGAAAATGAACTAACCAAACTGGTTTTTTGCTAGAATTTCTCACCACTGCTAACAGGTTTTTTTTTTCCTTCCCTCTGCTATGTTTTCTATTTTAACCATACTGTTTTCTTTTGCTATTAAATTGCTCTCAGACAGTAATTTTCATAGGTAGATGATGAAAAAAAAAAAGCATTCCACTATAATATAGCATTCCACCTTTCCAAAAGGTTCTTTTAAAGTATGATTTCCATGCCTTTTTAATAGGTAACTTAGGCAGGAAAGGAGGTGATGCCATTTACATTCTTAGCAAAACAGAAAATACAAAAGAAAACAAAAGCTATAGGCATCTTACACAACTCTATTAAAAATATGACAAGCTTGACCAGTCCAAGAATTACAGAGAAGTTATATGTAGCAGAGCAGCCAAGTAGATTTTCTTAGACTAAAAATAAATCTAAATAAATTTAGCATACTATTAAGAAACCATTATCATCCAGTTGATGAGAACTTCTCCTTTTGTAGAACAGTGTGTGAGATCATACTTGACTACAATACACACAATTATTAACTGTAAAATAACTGTACTAATAGCTTCTAAAGGCTTCTGTCAAATGTTTTTCCCAGTATTTTCCCACTGCTACTAAATAAGAAACACTGGGCCTTCTCATGATAGCATTCCAAGAGCAATGTGAAATAAAGTCTTCTTAAAGGTTTGTAAGACATTTTTGTCAAAACCATTTTGTAGGCTTTTACATTTTCAGCTGCCTGTAAAGTTGAATAAAAATTGAAGACATAAAACCACAGAAATATATATTTCTAATCAAATGAGATTCATAAGTACTTTAAAAAAATAACACCATATTCAACCCTGCAGAGGTTGGTCGGTGCTTGCCAGTCTTACATGCACAAGGACATATGTGTAGGGTGTGTTCAATACTTGTGGAAGTAACAAGTACTTTCCTTGACATCAGGGTAAAACATCAGAGTAAAAGCTAAAATAACAGTATCATCATGTAAGTGTTAAAAATATTTAAATTCCAGTCGCATGTTCAATTTGGCACTTCATATTTTTGCTGTCATAATAAAATTGATAACATTAAATAGGAAAAATAGTAACTATGAGTATGTAAATTCAGACAAAAGTGTTGTAGGTGAAATTAATTTATACAAATCTTCAAGTATGGCTTCAGCCACCAATATCTGCTTGATACACCTCTTCAAACCAAGCATTCGGTGCATCTTAGCATTATTTTAAACCACGGTGCCACTTTTAACTTTTCTCATGTAAATGACACCCATATTTTAAGCCTTGCCTCATTGGTTAGCATATTACTAGTGTTCACTAAAATGTAACTTGCAGTGTAACTTTTTTCTTTATTCTACTCCAAGTTGCCATTAGCTTTGGCATTACTTTGAACAACACTGCATTACACATTTCATGACCCATTACAACTTGAGTGTTTACTGCAATGTTTGTAGAATACTGTTTCTCTATGAAAATGCAAATTGTTGAGATACATAAGGTATGTCAAAGCTCTAACATGCAGGTTATTTTTAGAGAGGAATCCTTCCAGTTCTCAGACAAAGAAGAGCTGCTGGCCACCAGCAGCCTCTGAGCAACATCGCCTTCCCTTCCATTTTACTACAGCTGCACTTTGTCACCGTTCCACGTGGGCTGCAAAGCTGTGATAAAAAAACTGGTGCTCAAGCCACAGAGCTGAGCACAACAGCAAGACCTGCTGCTTGAAATGTTGACTACATTAACTGAACTATCTGTAATTCACTGGTGACTGTTTCACTGCAAATTGCAAGTACATATTTAAACTAATTATATCCTCTTTCACATTATGTTTCAAGTTGAATCCCAGAAAGATACTAAAATTTTGAAATCCAGCACAGTGAGAACTAAAACAGTTCTTATGAAATGGTATTCAGCTAACTTGAAGCCCTTTGCAGTAACCAGCCCTGCAAGGAAGAGGTTCTCTCCTAAGCTCAAGGAGGTCTATTCTTAGACTAAGAGATCAATAACCATTGCTATGCCACGTGCAGCTACCATGACCCCAAGGGCTTCCACTCACAGCAGTGCAATTCTGTTTCCCACTACCTGAAATTCAGAATCAGATGAAGATTTGAGAAACTATCAAAGAGGATTACTGGAGGTTTTGACTAACCCACCCACAACAGGAGCAGTTGTGAGTGTCAACAACTTTAACTCTGCTTAAATTCAATGGTTTAGTTACAAATATTACCTTCTTTCTCTAGAATGTAAACAAGGGAGCATACTAAGTCTGTCAGGACACAAAATACACTGTCCTCTACCAATAAATTGCTGTGCTAATATAGTCTTCTCTTAAGACAATTATATCAAATTTTAAAGTGGATGTAAAATTTTTAAAAGCTGTCACTGATGTATGCATTAAGACAAAGCATACAGTACTGCCTCAGCTCTTCCTCAGTCGAGACACAGAAAAGCTGTTTCTATTTGGCTTTTTGTCACAGCCTTCTTGCTCTGTCTGCACTGTGCCATTTAAACACTGCGCTGCCTTTCTCCTAGACATTGCCAAAACGCTCCTCAGGATCTTAACTCAAGAAGGTGGAACTGCTCTCAGGAATAGAGATGTGCCCCAATTAAGAGATTAGTGTTCACAGGTCACTAACTTCACCACTAGAACCAAATCAACAGGAAATGAGAATGAAAATAATTTTTCTCAGCATAGACCTTATGCTCATCTCTTCCCTTACAGCTGCTTAGCTGTGGGGTGAAGATGCAGCACTAAGTAATTGGATTACTTAGATTAAAATACTAAGATTAAAACATCTCAATTCTGAGCACTGACAGTCACAAAAAAACCCACTGAAGTGAAATGAAAGAAGGGAGTAAAAAGGAGACACAGCCTCACTCTACGCTCAAAACCTGTCTGAAGCTCTATGAAACTCAACTAGGAGGACAGCAAAAGTATATTTCTCTCCTTTTCTATAAGATACTCAAGGAGCACCTCAGAATTAAGGAAAAATAGGTTTAGTGTGGACAAACCCTTCAACAAGTTATTGACAAAGGGAAACCATTAAAATCTATTCTTTTGAAAGTATTCAGTGATGTATTAATACCAAAATAACCCATCACACTGAAGCATCTTACAAGTGTCATGACAATTACGTACAGGTAAAATCTTCCCAGCTTTTTTTCTAGAAAAATTGCTTTCCACAATAACTGACCAAAAAATCCAGATCTTTTCAGCTCCTCTCTGAATACATGCTGTGTCTTGTATTTGAAGTTTCTAATGCTCACTTACCATGTCATACTAAACTAAAATGGAATTTAAAAGAAACAGTTAAAAAGGAACTGAAAACGGGACATCTTCACAAAGAAGAGAGACGCAAAAAAACCTGTGTTGACAACAACAGGAAACCTGAAATAAGAAAAAGGCTACAAACAGATAACTGAAAGAAACCAGGTTGAAATATTTAACAACAGGAAGACGGAGTGGAAACTTAGTAAGCTACACTACTGTACTAAATCTTTACAAGTGGTAACACTGCTGAAGTGGCAGTAAAGGGAGAAGAAAGTAGAAAACTGTGAATTTATACTTGTGATTTTTATTTTTTGAAAACTGAATTGATTTGTAACAACTGCTATACTCTGAGCACATTGTACAAGGGAACGCTGATCACACAAAGAAAAGCTTTGCCTTTAAATGGATACTTCTTTACCACCGGAATTGACACGTCTTCCTAAGCTTGTTACAATTCCAGAAAGTTAGATCTTTTATTTAGATAACTGGGGATGAATTCTGGATATTTTACACATCCTTAAGACAGAAGGCGTGTTTTTGCAGCTTAACACAAATTTTCACAAAGTCCAGATAGATACTAACCTTTGTACTTGAAAAAGCAGACTGCCTCTTCCTCCTCCTGAATTAGTGTCTTGACTTAATGGTCTAAGGATTAGTAACAAGCACTCAGCCATATGGCCTTATTTCACAATGCTCAGTCAGCTACATACCTCTTCTATCACTTCTGATATTCCTCAAAAACAAAGTTAATGCTCATCTGAAGAAATTAAGTGAAGAGGAAAATTTTATAAACAAGAGCCAAATGCTATCAAGTATATTTTATAAACAAAACCCAATCCAGTATTCTATGACCCAGTAAGAAACATCAAGCTGCCTCACTTCAGAGATCAGTTACTGTAACATTCTTTAGACTACGCAAACTACATGCTGAATTTAATAGGTTTGAAGTTTCCAGTTCCACTTCAGTGAGGCACAAAAAGCATCCTGACTTCACTTCAGTTGATTATTCACTTTTGCTCATTTTCTCAGCCTTTTGGAAAGCAAACAAAAAAGCAAGACTGACAAACTGATCAAGTGAAAGGATAACGAGAATAAGATTTACTACAGAATCTAAAAATGTAGATAGTGTGAGTCTTAGCTATGCTTTAGGTACCTGAAGGATGAGTGTTCACCGTGGACTGGCAAGATGATGGGAGGAGCTGGAGACTGTATGTACATTGACCGCCCAGATGTTTGTGAGCCTTTCCTGATCAGCTTTCCAGTGTTAGGATCATAAAGTCGAACTTCAGGACCAGGCTGAGACTTCGGATGGATAGGTGTTGGGTGAAACAGAGCTGTCTGAAACGTGCTGGGTGAATCAGGAAATGTGGCAGGGCTATTTTCTCTGTTAGATGGAGTTCAGAAAAAAACTGATTAGAAATTTAATGAGCTATCTAACCAGAACGTAAAAAACGAGCATTTCCTTTTTTTTCTAAAGTAGAAGAGAGAAAAGGTTTGGAAAATCTCTAAAGAAAAATTTCTTTTAAAATAGAAAACTGAAAATACAAAATTATGTCATATTTAAATTATTAAAATATGAATAAGTGTGCCTTAATAATTGTCTGAACACATAAATTTACTGAAAGGGCTTCCAGGTAGCATAGCATGATAGTCTGCATATATGCAACAAGGAGAAAAGCAGGCTATTGTATCAATCTTTCTATGTGCTCTCCAAATTGGCTCTGAGAGAAAATAATCACATAATATTAATTTGCAAGCCATCCTAACTTATTTTTTAAATACTAAGCTGCCTATGATCATCCTGCTGCATTTTAAAAACATATCTTTAGAAGTGTTAGCACAAGCATTCAGAGATCAGCCTGCAGGAATCACCATTACAGCAAGCAAATTGAATAGTTAAAAAAAAAATCATCAAATAAAACAGCATGTTATGCTTCATAAGCAATGCTATGTTAAACAGATTCAATTACTTTATAATAAATATTAGAAGTGACACAAAACTGGAGTTTTTACCAGATGCTTTTATATTTCTGAAACAGTCTTGTAGCAGTAACACAGTAAACCAATTCCAAGTTTATCTATTCTTTTCTTGCTATCTTAAGTTCATTTTACATGCAAATGTTTTCTCAGACTTCTTCCCTCCCCTAGTTTATAAGCTCTTTGGACCTGTAACCACTATTTCAAGTAGCTTCATTAAGGAGAAAATCTTTTCCAAAGTAGTTGCACATCCTGGGTTAAAATAAAAGTACTTGCATTAAGATAGATGTCTTACTGACTGAAGCTTGGGTGGAAGTAGGAAGTTAAGATGTACTGTATTTGAAACACACCAGGAGGAAAAATTATCATATTTCAGTAAAATGGAAGAGTAAATTAATAGAGGGAAGAAGACTTACATTCATCTAGATATCAAAAAACAATGTTCACAAGCCACTGCCCAGGTTTCTACTGCAAACTATGCAGTGTCAGGTCTCTAAGACATATTAAGCATCTCACACAAATATTTCAAAGTTTGATTAAAAACCATCTGATAGTACTTTTTAAAGACTAAGTATTCCAGTCAAGCCATAAACAGGCTACATGTCTTTTCCCAACTTATAGGGATCCTGTGTCTTAACCTGGTGTCTCATTTGATAAATGCCCTCACTTCCACATTTCTTCTTTTGGTGTCTTCAAAGTCTTACACACCCATGTTCTGCCCTCAAAGGGCACCTTGTAAGCCAAAAATAAATCTCTATCATATTCAATCGCACTATATCAGTTTAATACAGAAACCCCATTATGCTGTGTTCCTTTCTGACTAAACATGAAAGGGAAGATCCTCCATTAGGCTTGTGAGATGTAGGTCTATTCAAATAGATGAGCCAAGAAGAAAACTGGCTTGACAGTGCCGTGTCATGAGATACTTTAGCCATGTGTCGTGGTTTGGACAGG
>VZRX01018653.1:133154-176803 GCA_013398075.1 Notiomystis cincta | reverse complement strand
AAAAGAAATATTAAATATGTTAAAATATTTTCATTAAATGAAAAGCAAAATAGCATATAAATAAGTATACATGATTAAAAATAATTTGCACTTGCTAATTTATTATTAAGCTTCAGCTCCTAAGGCAAGACCAGCATTTTCAGATTTACTTTTTTTTAAAACAGATATTGCATTTTTCTGCTTTTTAATCACACTCTTTGAATAGATGGCAATTTGAAGTATGGCATTATGGCTGAGCATTTCAAACCTATATTAATACCTTTTAAAAAGAAAAGCAAAAATCCCACAATCTCCTGCATTTTAAAAAGAACTGAAGAGCAATTTAAAAAATGTATTATTTACATACTCTTTAAGCAATTAAAGCTTTGTTCAGCTCACAGTTTCTGGTTGTTAGTGACCAGACACAATAGCATCTGTTTTACTGTAACTGAAAATATCAAATACTTCTTTATTATCTGTTCATTGCAATTATCTGTCCTGAGTGTCTCATTGGAATCCATCCAGAGACTAAGCCTGGAAGGTGTTGAGTTCCTTGCAAAAAAAGCTGAGTGTCCTCAGATCCTATTAGTGAAACAGAGTCCTCAATGCCCTGAAGAATTAGGCCAAAATTCAAACTTTGTTTCATTATCAACATCACAGCTTCTCAGCCAGTTAACACTGGCTCTAATGGCTACTGCACTAGTCAAGTCTGGTTTTCCCAGAGCAGTTTTGAGAATTGGAGCTGCAACACAGAAATCAACATTACTTTGGAAGGAGGGAACGACCTGCCATGAAGATGCAGAGATGCCCTTTACCCTCCAGTAATAAACACACACACATTTCTTACTGAACTTGTGACTGGTATCATCAATCCAGAGAATTTCTCTGTGCTAATCCACATGGAAGATGCCTGGAAGGTCACACCAAACACCGTGTCCTTCTGTGGGAAGCTGCCATCACTCCCAATGTTCTCAGCACTGCCAAGTGTTTGATCTATAAACCCCTATTTATGGTGGCAGTTCACACTCACAACGAAAATCTGCAAATCATTTTGCCCAGCAGTCTTCAGTACATTAATTTGCAACACAGTTGGCAGAGCACATAGTAAACATAGTGGTCATCCAGTTTCCTTCAAAGTTTGCTTCAGCGACAGGGAGCATACTGTCTGCTTTGGCTCTGAAGTCTCTATAAACATGTGCCTTAGGAGGAGGTAACAGCCTGCTTCGTTCTCAGAAATTAGAATATGATAATAAATAAAAAATAAAAGCATTCACAATTGTTTTCTGTCACTATCTGTAGTATTTTCACACAAAAAAAATCAGAAGGTTTTTTCTCCCTTAGTATTAGCCAGTCTCTCATTTCTAAACCAAGCTTATTTCTTGATCCTAACACTAACAGCTCTGAAAGTTATGGCTGAAAGATGTTCTAAACAAGACCTAAATGGATACCGTATCTTTCAAGTGTTCTTTAAAGTTGGTAAAAACTATTTAAAGGAAATGTTTTGAGGAGTACTTTTCAAGGAATATTTTGACAAGAGTATACTGCTACAAAATTTAGCATAAGATATGGAATGGGTAAATATATATTACATCCTGTGTCGATTCTCTACCTTTCTCTGCTTCCATCTGCTTTTGAATATGTGGTGATCCTAGCAAGCTCTTTAATCAAACACGTATTTGGTCTTCTGATAGTTTTATTTAGGAGGGTAGCAAACCTAAATTTTGCATAGAAAGTCCTTGAAATAGTCACCCCAAAACTAGTGAACGAGCCTGAAAGAACTCCAGGAAATGTAGGGCATTTGAGCAGTAGACCAAGAAGTTGAGGAATGTAGAAAAATGTTCTCAGCTATGAACAAAACCTCCCAAGCAGAATTGAAAATGAAGAAATAAACTGAGATGGCAGATGCCAGGTCCAAGTTACTGAGGACAAAAACAAAGCTTGGAAAGCCACTGTGTTCAGAGTCAAGGAACTGAAAACAGTCAACTATTACTTCTGGCATTTTTTGGGAGTGCTACAGTAAGTCAGCTTCCACAGGCAAAAAATGAGAGAAAGATGGATCTCTGTATGGGCAGAAGGATAGCAGGCAGAAGTTGCCTGCTTAGGAAGACCTATCACTTGAGTGTTGTCATTTTGCCAGTTCCTATACAGGTCTTAAACTGGAACCAGTTTCAAACATAATGGGTTTCATGCTTTCTTTGTCATAATCACAGACAGGGGAAACAACATCAAACCACATGCACGTTTACTTCTGGGAATAGCAAGACCTTGTATTGCCCTTCATTCTTCTGAATAATAAACCAAATCTGCTCATTTGTATGGAGGTGTTCTTCACAATCTTGTATTTTTAGTCCTCAGTAGGGTATAGCACAGTAAGTTCAGAGAAAGGAGACAGGAAAGGAGTAACATTTAAATAATATGGAAAATACTGCAGTCAATAAATTATACTTTTGTTCTTCCCTAGTGAATTTCTCCCACCTTGACATGCTTGACAACTATGCATTAGTTTAAAATTCCAATTTGTAAAACTGACAGGTTGAAAAAATTCTAAAACATGCTTGTTTACTGGGGTAGAAATCTTGAACTGAATGTGCCAGATTCTCAGCAGAAGTGGTTTTTGGATGAAGGCTGATCTCTGACCTTGTCGTATAATCTCTGCTGAAATCAGTGAAATGTGCATTTACTAAGAAGCACAGAAATCAGTTTAAACATAGCATTCTTATCAGATATTGGAATTCAAATAGCTGCATTGAATCAAATATCCACTCTATTTTTATCTGTCTTAGGTTGTCCTTGGTACTTCTGAAGTTTAATCCAGCTGAGATCACTGGATCTAAAAATTCTTGTTTTTCTTCAAAAGCTCTGTGTCCCCTTACAGATCGTCTCTGAGTCATATGAGGTAGGGAAGATACATTATTGCCATCACTAAAGCAGTAGAAAATACAACAATAGAAGGAGGATGAACACAGACTATGTCTAATTTAGCAAGTAGCATGGCACAATGGAAGTGAAATTTGTAGAGTGAATCATTTGCTGCAGAAGACTAGCAGTCCATGCTTCATATATATATATAATTTATATATGAAAGGATCATATCTGACTAACTCCATTTTGATCCTGTGAGCCAATGCCCATTAGGGGCCAGAGCTCATTAGCTGTGCTTTAACAGGACAGCACCTCTTGCCAGTTCAGGGCCATCAGGAAAGAATTGAGTCAGAGCATCCTGAAAACACTTGGAGGTGAACTGAAGTACAATTGTAAAAAGACTCCTTATCTAATATTGAACACTAAAGTAGACACAGAGATATCCTTGACATTGTTGCTCTGATAAATCATAAGTTGTTCATGAAATTCACAACAGTAGCACACAGATACTAGGGCAGCTAGACAACAAAAAACCCCACCCCAAACCAGCAGGATAATCCATTAATAGGACAGTCTTATGCCTGTAAAAAAACCCCTCTGGGATCACACTGTTCGTGACTGCAGAGAGAATTTTCTGGAATATAAATCTAAAATCTCTAGAAGCTAAAACCATTCAAAACAACTGTATTAAACAGTCATACTTTCTTCAGAGTTGTAGAGCTACAGTTAGCTTTTTTTTTCCTTTTCTGCACAAGAGGAAATGGCAAAAATAGAGTGCAATTTGTCCTTTGAATGTGTTTATTTTCTTATGTATTGTAAGGGCATGTAGGCAAATGGAAGCCATATCCAGAGTGGAGTTTAGAATGCAGTGTTTTTCTCATTCTGTTTTAGAAAGTATTTACCTTTTTTCAGAGCTTTTAATGTATTGCAACAATGATTTGGGGGTGCTTTTTCTTCTATTTTACTTCTTTCCCCATGTGCAGAATTAGAGGCTGCCTATCAAATTCTTCACCTGCTAGTTCATTTGGAAAAAGTTGTTTGACCTTCCTCTATGTGTATATATATATATAAACCTTATAAGATTTATGACTGTTTAAAAAGTCAGTTATTACTGACATCACAGAAACCTTGACTGGAAATATTATTAACAAAAACTGAGCTATAAAAGCTATGCTAATCCCTTCCGGTAAATTCAAAGTGTATTATAAACTGGTTTAATTTGAAGCATCTGACTTCTCACAGAGATGAAAACAAGATCCTTTGAAAAATGAATAATTAAAAAAAATCAATATTTATTTTCACATGGGAAGATACCTTGGGAAAAGCTGAAATACTTGTGGATAATTTATTAGCAGTGTCATTTCTACTCCCACCCTACAATGCACTTCACTGAAGCTGTTCTGAGAGGCTGATTCCACCCTGGTTTATTCATAGCAAGGATGGAAAACAAATTTCTGGTAAAACATCAGGAGCAGGAAGGGAGAAAGGAAATCTTGCAGATCAAACAGTAACTGAGTAAAATCACTAGAAAAAAAAAAAAAACAAAAAAAAAACAAAACAAACACCAACAACCTGAAAGCTTGGTAATAAGGACTAATAAAACTTCTAATAAAAGGGTAGATGGCCTTTACAGTTTATTGATTTTAAACTCTTTGCTAACAGTATGAAGTACAGAAAAATGTTATTTTCATGTTGATGAGATTTTTGTGAGGTTTCTACAATATCAAGGGGCAAAATTTACTTCTGTATAAGCTAACCTATGAAAAAACAGGCTTGAACGACTCCATCAGGAGACAGTATGGTGATAAAGTAGTAACATGGAGAACAGAAGATGGCAGGGAATGAGTCTAGATAAAAAAAGTTCCTCAGGCCAGGGGCCTGAGATCTACATTATAAGTATTTCAGCATGTTCTATTTTGACACAGCTCTAGCCTGATTTCAACAGATTAAATAGCCATTAAGTATTAGATCATCTCTTGCATGCTGCTATAGCATTTTTTAGATCTTTTACTGACATATAAGCAAAAAACCACCTTATGTACTATAGGATCAGCATTCAATCCCAGGCTGGAAAATCAGGATGATTAGAATATTAGCTTTAAAAGCTCATTTCTGATCTGAGGTAAAATGTTAATAAACATGAACACAAACTTGAGAAAGTGGTTTATGTTGTTTTATACATATGCCACAGGCTGGAAAAGTTATAGAAATACCTCTTGGTCTCCTTAAGGTATCATACTTTGGGTCAGATAAATGTGCAGTTTCACTGTGCTTACTGAGGATGAATTGTGTCTGCACTGGATATCAGGAGCTGGCTTCCCAGCTCTGCAGCAGTTACCTCCCACAGAGTCCTGGGTTCCCAGGTCACTTCTGAAGGAAAAGTAGAAAAGAAAGGTGGGGCAACAGGAAACTCCAGGTTCAAACCTTCCATGTAGTAGGTAAAGTAGGGACTTGAATCAGACACTTTCATATTTCTAACAGAGATGCAATGTTTAGCATAGAACAGTTGCCTCAAATCTCAGATTTAAATCTAATGGAAACACTGAAGGATTTCATTTATTTCCCCTGATGAAGTACTGTGAGTGTGAATCTTAAGATATTTACAACATTATTATATTTCAGATCAAATACAACCCAGAATGTTTCTATTTTACATGAGAATGTGAAGGAGACCAGAGAGGCAGAGACATGCTTTTTTAACAATATTAAATAATCTTTCAGCACTCTCTCAAGAGGCTTCTGATAAAATGCTCCAGATTAAGTCTAAATATAGATAAGAATCTGGTTTTCTGGATCTAGTCTGAGTTACACTTGTTCAATGGATTACACTGTAAGAAAAACTTTTACCTAAAACTATATTAATTACAAGCATTCATTATCACAAGCTATTTACAAGACTTGCTGTATTTTTTATGTTGTAGAGATATACCTTCCACATTAAATAAATGAACTTGAAAAAGAGACAGAAAGGGAAAATATCTGAAAGAATAAAATATTTTACTATTTTTAGGAGTGATAGTTGATATTTTCTGACTGAGCAAACCATATAACAGAAAATAATTTGTAAAAAGCAATTTTTTCATTATTTGTGGCTATAAGCATGTTACTAGACTCTATGTTCCTTCACTAGAAGTCCATTCTCTTCCTCCTCATTCTTACTCATCAATTCAGTGCTGAAGAAGCTATAAAAGCTGGGATTCTCTTCAGGTAAAAAGGGAAATTGCCACTGAGCAAAGGCAACTCATCCAGACCACATTGCAATGTCTACTGGACAAGTTAGCAGCTAGCACAGCTCTGAACAGCCCTGAAGCTGCTGTGATTCATATTTTAGGCAGGAAAGATTCCTCTTAGGTACAATATCTCTTTGGTGTTAAAGCTGTACACAGATGCTTCTTTTGGGCCGAACTGTGTTCTTTCAGATTTTAAAGCTCATAATTTTTCATCACAAAGCAGCTGAACAATTAAAGATATCCTCATTTGATGGAAATCATCATGGTCTACCAGAAACTCCACCTATTTTCTCCAGGCTGCAACCTACTATTCCAACACCTTTTACTGTACCTACATCCCAGGATGGAGAGAGGACCACGAATGCCACGAATGGTTTTGTGGCAAGAGGAAGGGCTGATCTGTGTACACCAGTGGCTTTTTGATGGAGGAGGTGACTTGCAGGGGAGTGAATGCAAAGAGGAAACAGACACCTGTATGGTATGGGACGGGTGAGCTGCTCCTTAGGGAAGGAAGGAAGTCAAGCACCTGCATTTTGGCCAGGTGATGCTTGCCTACGAAGAAGCAGTTTGCTGCTGCTGCTGGGGGCAGGGGGGTTTAGAGAGAACAAACTGCAAATGGCCTGCAGGACCCAAACCCTAGAATCATTTCCTATGGCTGATGAGATCAAACCACCCTGAAAACCATAGCTCTTTTCCTAACTAATTGCAATAACAACCCTGCCAAAATGTTCCACCACCTTCCAGATAAAGATTTCTGTTAGCCCTGCCTCTGTGAGGGTGGGACTTTGCCCTGTGGTTTCCTGATGTATGGCTCTATCACAACCAATAACAAGTACACTGACTATTTCAGATGATTCAGGGTGACATTCCCAAGGAAAAGAGCTGTGCCAAAGAAGGAGAATCCCATAGACAATATGCTGTTCCTTAAATGCAGGAACTTTAGTAGAGAGGGTGCTCCTCGCCCTTTTACTCCAATGCCTCACAATGATGCCTTCTGAGAGCAATTAGAAGCAAATTTTCCCCAGGAAGGAACTGCAAGTTGATGAGGACTATGAAAGACTGAGGCCAGTATCTTCAGCACTACGAGCTGCCTTAGCATAAGACTGAAAATAGCGAAGAATTCTAAAAACATTGCTCAGTACCCACCAGTTCACACACAGAATACTGCACACAATTTTGGGATCTACAGTACCAGAACAGCACAGATCAATAGGCATAAATTGAAACAAGGGAGGTATGGACTAGTTTTCATTATGAGAACAGCCAAGCAGTGGAACAGGTTAATCACGTAAGTTGTGCAGTCTCCATCCTTGGAGGTTTCAAGATCCAATCAGATAAAGCCCTGAGCAACCTCATCTAACCTTGCAGACCTTGCTTTCTGTGGAAAGCTGGACAAAAGACCTTCAGAGATCACTTCTGAAGGGAAACATTCCATGGGATTTTTTAAAAACTAGAAGGTTCCAGATGGACAGAATTTGAAGCTCAAACCTGAAGACCTCAGAAAACAATTCTACAATATAGTAAGTCACATTAAGGAAAAAAAAAATCTTGGGTTAGTATAAGGAGACTGAACTTCTCTGCAATGTATAAATCTTTGTTTCTTTTTCAATTGTTTCTTTCCTGTTTTACAAAAACAACACCTAAAGAAACAATACAATTGTCTTTAGAATAAACAGTTCAACAGCATCTGAGCAGAAGCAAACAATCATGACAGGATGATTCAATTTCTAATTCCCCAAATTATTGTTCTGTGCAATGAAACAGGAACAAATGTGAAAATCTGCAATCATGCCTTGCTGGAGTTGTGATGCTGACACAAATCATCTAGGTATTAAGGCCATCAATACACTTCAGAAGCAATTTTTATACTACCCTTAGAGAATCTGCACTACTGGTACTGAGGACCTTTGGCAGATTCAAGCTAACACTTCATAAGTTCTTTCTCTTGACAGTTATTTTAGAGGGGAAAAAACAATTACTGATTTACCTAGTACCAAATTCAGATAAACTTTCCACACATAAAAATTCAGAAGAAGAAAAATTAATGGAAAATACATGCAGAACAGTGATTTTTCCATGGATTTCCAAAGCAAAACTCAGATAAGAATTTGTGCAAAAAAACCTGTTGACTCCACAATACAGGCTGAACAAATTCCTCAAATTTATTACAAGCAAACACAATAAGTTTCACTTGTAGCCAAATTTCCTATTAATGCCTTGCATACATCCTAATAAAATTTGTGGTGATATAAGCATATCAGAATACTGAAATCTACAAAAATATAGGATTCATAATAAATATGGGTAAAGCAAATTAAATTAAACCACGAAAATATAGATATTGAAAAAGATATGAAAGACTCCAGAACAAAATTTTTAGAGAAGAGCAGAAATTAGGACAGCAGTCTTTATATGCTGGAAATGAAGAGAAAATTTGGTTTAAATTAACGGGTATGGAAACAAAGAGAGGCTCTTCAAGCAGAACTACTGTGTCATTGAACAAGTCTGTACCACACAACACTGATGGCACTGCATTAAAAGTATGTTTTCTATTTCAGTTCCTTCGTACCAAACAATAAATGGGAGCATGTAGAAAATAACTGTTACAAGAGGACAAGAAGAGCTTTTTTTTGTGAAGCAAAAATAAAAATTACTGTATGAAACATGGAAGCAAACTTATCTCCACTGTATAGTTGGAGAAGAGATTCCACCTGGAATGAAATAATATCTCAAAAGCTTTCAACTAGCAAGACTTAGACTGAAAAACTATCCTGCAGTCCTTGAATTACTTGGGATAAATAAAAAGGAGACACAAGAATAAAGTATACACTAGAGATAAGTTCTTTGATGATAAAAAGAGAGCTTAGGAAGAAGATTTTGCACCTGTGAGTGAAAACTGAATATGACCCAGCTGCTTTGCCTGGCTTGCTTTCTAAAGAAAGTATTTATAAAGTACTTGGGAAAATAACTTCCAATCATGTATACAGATTTTAGGTTCATATATCCAAAATCTAAGTGAAGTGGTTAGCAGTGGGAAGTGGTTATCAGCTTTTTCATTTAAGCAACCTGAACAGGATTTCAAATTAAATTCAATAGCTCAGAAAAATAAGTGCGAGGGGGTCACCTCTGTGTCAATTTGCCTGGCAGCTCATTCACTACCAGGTCATACTTTATGTGGCACACCCAATTTCTGCAAAGAGAAAAGCCTCTAATTATTCCACAATAAAAAGAGTGGAAAATCTTTCTAAAGCTGGTAAGAAACTCAGTTTTGCAATGCTTGTAGTGCTCCACTCTCCTTGCTGATAAGTAAAAAGACTTCCAAGCAAACACCACGGAACGTACATAACGGCAATTGTCATTTTCTCTGATAACACATTTAGCTTGTCTTACCTGACAGCTACATCTCATTATTATTTGAGAAAAATGCTGATTTGGGGGAAAAAACCTGGCAAGAGTCCACAGGATGTCATTTAGTCATCAAACATCATTCCACAGCATGTCATGTCTCAGCATGTGGGGATTATTTTTCAAGACATTTTTCATTTTGCACTCATATAAAATGAAGATTTTTTTTTTCCCCTTATGCATAGGGAGTATTTTTGATGAGAATTGGGTTTGTGTTTTTTTTTAAATTTGGACAGGAAAGGTACATGCTGTCATTAATAATTTGATTTTATTTTTCTTTGGCAGATGCAATTCTGAGATGCCTAAAAAGCTGCCCTGTCTGAAAACATAATCACTGAAAGATGCTTATTCTTCATAATTTGGAAAGCTTACTAAAAGGTCCTATAAATCATCTATTTTAAGAGTTCAAACTTCATTTATTGTAGTGTGTCATTTTGTATCTGTATTTTATTACTTCCTCTATGGTATAAAGCACAAGCCTGATATGTGAAAGATTTTATAACTCTGTATTACTGTAGGAGCAACTTTAGAAGAATTTATTAAAATATAGTGTTCATATTATGTCCTCAGATACCTACTGTATATTGATAGAAAAGCAGAGAGGTTTATATATTATCACAAATTTTATTTTAATAAAATTCAATATTAGCAATTGAATTTTTTAAAGTTTTATTTTACAGCAATTTCAGAGTCGAACACCAAACACTGGGAGATGGTAGAATCCAGGGTGCCCTCTGCATGCATACAACTTGTAGCTGAAACCTTACTGATGTTATCTGTTATAATTATAATAATAATGGCACCCTGAAGGGTAAATGAACTATTGTTCAATATATCCTGAGATGACATCGCAACTCCTTTACCTGGCTCTGCCACTCCTGTGGATTTCCCACCACATACAAAAGTCCCCACGGATCTTACAACATTCCCCCATCTTCCTCCCTTCCCCTCTGCCTCTGTGGAGTGCCATTAATTCAACCCCTCACTCGCTGCAGTACCTGTTATGAAGCACAGCTGCCTGTGGGAGCTGTAGCATAAAAAGTCTGGAAAAACTGCTGTTAGGAGACTTGTGCCAGCTCCTCCCCTTCTCAGACCCTGCTTTAAACAAGCCACTCTTTACACACTTGTGCAGTGCAAAATCCCATCAGTTAATTAACACTGTAAAACCACTGACTGCTTCCATGCCTTAGACTGTGTTTAAGCAGTAAGCCAGCTACATTATTTCTCTTCATTTTCTTGTGTGCCTTTTTGGTCACACTGGACACAGTAAAAGGCAGAAAGCTGCTCAGGTGGCTAAAGAATCATTTTCCACATTGTATAAAAATCAGTGAAGTACTTTAGGACGAGTGGCCATCTTTCAGCAGTATTCAAGTGTGAGCAAACCTCTTTTTAATGTTACTGACACAAAATGCATATACATTCGCTCTTCACTGACTATTCCTGGAAATTACCACCAATTTTTTCTCTCTAGAAAAGTCTTCTTCTATTTCCCTGCATCTTGGAAAGCACATGCAGTGATAAGAGATGCATGGAAAACCCATGCATTTCTAACCATCACTTCCCTGATGGCAAACCTCTAGAATGATGATGCATTCTGTTACTGAACACATTAATTCCTGTTATTTTTATTATATGCAAAAATGAAGTAGGACAAGTGCAAGACTCTATGATTAAAGTGGCAGATTAAAAAAAAAGGTCTACCCCTTAATTCTCATAAATTTTTGTGCCCTTGGTATAAAAAACTTAGAAAAATAAATTCCATTGAAATGCATTCTGAATGGATTTCATACAATTATCTAATGTACTGATTTAAGCATAAATAAAATCTAATTTAAGCAGCATTAAGACTGGGCATATGTACACCCAAGAAAAATCTTAGGATTTTTTATGAGGAAAAACATATCAAGAAAATATTCCTTCTGATTGTTTCAAATCCAGCTGAACATTTATTATTCAGCATGCTACAGTCAAATTTTCCTGTGTGAATAAGGAAATACGTGAAGCCAGTTTTAACTACAGCAAAAAGATTGTGAACAGTGACTGCACCTCTCTTCCCTAATACAGCCTTCTTTTAGCCATTCCTCTAGACCTGAGTTGGTTTAATTTCTGCTATTTTTGACACAGCAGGTTTCCCAACCATCTTAATGCAGATCACAATTTTGCTCTTCATTTGTTATGAGTGACATTTTATTTTTCATCTACTGCAGATAAAGAATGCAAGCACAGTGAATTCAGCCTTACACCTGCCATGACACTAAAATGTCTCACCAAATTACTTCATATGTCTAAATGCAGGTTGTTGTGGTTCAACTCCAGCTGGCAACTGAGCACCACATAACCTTGCTCACTCCTCCCTGCTGGGACTGGGAGAGAACTGAAAAGTAAAACTTGTGGGTTGAATTTTCCCCTTCCCACGATCAGGCAGGTGCTCAGCCATCCCAGGAAAGCAGGGTCTCATCACGTGTAACAGCTGCTTAGGAAGGCAAACACCACCACCCCAAACATCCTTCCTTCCTACTGCTTCCCCCTGGTTTAAATGCCAGGCATAATCCCTTTGGTCTGGAATATCCCTTTGGTCAGTTGTTTTCAGCTGTCCTGTCTGTGTCCTCTCCCAGCTCCAGTAACAGAAAAACCAGTGAAAGAGAGTTCCAGTACAAACAGGTAGGAAGGTTAAAACAACAATCTTTACAATCATAAATGCTAATCATAAATCTGCACCTTGACAATGGGATGTCCACAATGCCCACAGAGAACAAGGTTAAAAAAAGCAGGCTGAGATCCAACATAAGTAAACATTTCCCACAAAGACATGCTTGAAGTTGGTGTAAAGACAAAGTGTTCTCTAAGATTGCAGCAATAAATCTGCTCAGAAGTAAGAATTTTACCCTGTATGCTTCAAGTATCAGCAGCTCCCTTCATTTATTGCACATTAGTGTCTATTCTGGAGTGGAACTCTATAACTTTATTCAGTCTATGCTAAACACTAAATGCATATCACACTGTAAGTATATTACTCTTGCCTGCTCAGCTGCCCAATACATTCAGGCAGTTGTGAACAAAAGAACTCTTATTTCTTTTTCTTTTAAAGAGGCAGGAGCCACCATTTTTTACGTGCAGCCTTGACCACAAACCAGCCATATCTTTGTCTTTTTGACAGTATGCATAGAGCATGCTAGCCAAAGCTACCCACTGAAGCCACCTGGAAGTGGAAATCAGTGGGAAAAAACCTATTGTTTACACACAGATCAGAGTTTCTCTAAGTTATGTCAATCATGGAATTAATCCTGCTCCTTACAGCTGCAGTAGCACCATAAAGAACTGAAAGTAGAAGCTGCTCCAGTCCAGTACCACTGTAATTATGAGTGCTGAATATACAAAAGGATTACAATGCTCAGGTGTATTTTAATTTAGTGATGGTACTTCAGTTGGTGGGAGCTTTATAAAGTATATTCATTTTTCAGCACTTATGATTGGAAAAGAAAACAAAACAATTCTAACAAATGGTAATAAATAGATAAATAATTTATGTACATTGTCCAGGCCATTATATAGTTCTCTCAGTATTGACTCCTTGAATGCAGAGAAAACAGAGCAAGATTGTCTTCAAATCTCTTGCGATAGAAAAGGGTAAAGCACAGTATATAAAATAGTCTTAAATACTAAAATTAGAAAATTTTCTTTCCTCTCATTTACAGTAACAGAGAAGACTATACATACTCTGTTATATACACAAGTATAGCTTCTGTTGGAGTCCAAAAAGGCAATTTATCAGAATAAAATAATCCTTCAGGTAGAAAACAATCAATAGATACTTTTCAGGTTTCTACACAGACCAGTATAGGGTTTTGTTATTGTGGGATTTGTGAGTTTTTTAATCAATAAAGTTCAGCAGCAGATTAGAATTTTTGTGAGTTTTTCTGCATCATGAGACAGTGCTCATTTAATACAGACCACATGTAATATTTTGCTTGTTTCATTTGGATAAACCTTTGTGAAAAAAGTTTAAAAAATAAATAGTTCTTAAACGAGTTCTCTAAAAAGTCAGGCCAATCAGAATTTCCATTTTCTGACCAAGAATCTTCTAAACATTAATACAAATAAGAACAACCATCACATAAGTTTGCCCTACACCAGGCTAATTTCTACTTCTTTTCCATGGCACTAACAGATGAAAAGGATGCAGTTGAGATATCAGAAATTCCCATTGGGCTAGGTAATATCCTTATATATGATAATCTGTAATTCTTATTTGAAATAACCTGTATATTCTTTCTAGGAAAAGAGAATGCAATAAAAGTGAAATGAAAAATGCAAAAAGCAAGAGAAAGAAGAGACTCTCTCTTCTAGCAGCTAAGGCATTCAGGTCTCTCTGTCTTCCAAACAACCACTGGCTTTCTTATTTTCCAGGCAAATAATCTACAGAATAGTTTTTTTTCATGAAAATATCATCCCATACCTTCCCCTGAAACAAAATATCCACTGCTGTATTTCCTGAGAAGCAAGACCTTGTCTATGCCAAAGAGGTGTAATAATCTGGCCTGAAGAAATTAAAGAGGAGTGTCATCCAGTCATTGGATTCTGTTAGGGCTTAAGAAATGCTGGAAAATACTCTCTGTACAGCCAAAAAGAAATATTTAAACTAATCAAAAAGCATCTAAATACTTCAAAATAGCTCTGAGCCACAGTACCAATAAATGTAATATTTTGGAATAACAATTTCGGTCTTGAAAGCCTAAATTCAACTTTAAAGCACGTAAATAATTTACTAGCTTTCACTTTAGGTCTCACATGTTGCCAGTGAAATTTAGATTAAGTCAGTCAAACTCTGAAGACCTGAATAAATACCTTTAAAGATAAGGAACTATCCAACTATTTAATGAGCAATAAAAATGCAGTAGATCACATGTAGGATGTTCCTTTTCTAATATTAAATATATTGATAACCTCTTCACCATTTGATTGACTTCACTGGCCTGGCTGGATCTGGCCATTTTCAAGTGGAAAGCTTTATTTCATTCATCCTTTTATCAACACAGGTTTGATTTATAAGCAATCAAAACCAGAAAAAATAGTGCCTGCAACAAATGTTGTTTCTATTGATGTCTTTGCAATGCTGCAAACTAACGTGTTTGAGATCATTGTTTCACATAGCATTTTCCTTCAGATCATGCACATTTAGACCACATGTTCCCTTTGTAAATGGGAAAGTATTTACTTGCACTGTAAATATAGGTACATACACATTCCAAACCAACCTGGCCAGGCCCTTGCACAGATATGCACACAATGCATAGAGCTAGAAATGTACTAGAAATATCCCAAGAAGGAAATTTCACTGTTTGAAAGTGATACCTGTCCAAGTTAATGTGTATCATCATTAAATGTCTGCAGAATTAGTAAGGACAATGATGTGTATCCTCTGTCATTATTCCTTCCCAATTTACAGAGCAGTGTTGACAGAATTTACAAGAAAGGTCAAATTGTGTCCTCAAACAGAGTCCACAGAGGTTTTATTATCTCTGTTCATGTACTGTGGAGAAGATTTAGTATTCAGCTATTTTTTTCCTTGATGACTTTATAAGTACCAAGAATAATGGAAAAGATATGAGCAGCATTACAAAAGCAAAGCTAATTATTCCAGGATCTGTCTCAGATTTACAGGCTGAATAATTTTAATTTTGATTCTTACAATATTTTATTTCATTGTTTTGCTCCTCATGAGTTTAGTAGGAGATAAAATAAAGTCAGCTCAACAAATAGAGACACTAAAGTCTGGTTCCTTTATGTTCTAAAGTGTTACTGGGACAAGTTAACATTCTGTCTCAGAAATAGTATTCACATGTCTGATGTTCATCTGCTGAAGGCTCTCATTTGCATCTTCATAGCCCAGTTTCAAAATGCCACACCAAAAATACTTACTCTTGATTTACTCATTTTGTAGAATAGTGAGGCTGAAGAAGAAAAACTGAATTTAAATTAAGTGAAAGTTGAAGTTACTTCAGTTAACTAAAAAGAATAAATGGCTTGAAAAGAAAGGCTACAGATCAAACTCTCAAACTTTGCGTCTTAGAATTATCAGGGGAGAAAACAGTCCTTGGAATGAGATTATATTGATGACTAACAGGGACAAGATGCTGAAAAAACCCTTATAAGACCACAGTAGAACTGTTAAAATATGGGGTCTCACTATTCCTACCTTCTAAGGATGACCTAATGATCCTTGGCAAATAAGTTCTCTGCTATTAATATATTTCTTTCAGAGTATTATATACCAAAATTTTGGTGATGCCTTTTGCAGTGGAATATTAACTCTTAGTTAATTTTCTAAGAACGCACAAACCATGCCCAAAGAATAAAAAGCAGAATCACTATGAGAAAGAAAAATCCTTCTGATCAGGTCTAGACTCCTAAGGAAACAGATAAAGACTCCATATTTTTTGCTGTTTAAAACCAGCCTAATAAAGCAAAAGGAAATCTTCTCTAGGAAGCAAACTCATGGCTACACATGTGACCTGGTGCAACTTTCTCATCAATAAAAAAGTGAGTTGTTTGTACCTGCAATTATTGTCTGTATTAACAAATGCTAGACAACCTTGCATAGCCCAAGTGACAGACAAAAGCATTAAAAAAAATAATTAAACAAGACACTGTCATCAATCATTATGCAGAGTAATTGAGAGCAATTTACTTATCTTTCATAAAGAGAATAGGAAAAAAACCAGTGAAAATGAAGGCGGACAACCAAGTTAGTAAACACGGTGAAGGGACTGAATAAAGAAATTAAAATCAGGCATTGCAAAAACCTGAGACCTGAGCTTGACAGGGACACAATTTAATTTTAATATTATCTTCAAGAGATTCTCTGAGGGAAAAAAAACCCAACTTCCTAAGTATCTAAAGTTTCCAATCCATGCACTGTTTCAGCTTCGAGTCCTTTGTCCTTTTTAATGTGGCTATTCTTCCTTTTAGAGCTCTGCTCTTAGATATTTCTCTTCAGGTTTGTCCAGTTATAATCTCTGGATTTACTAAGACTACACTTGAGATCACAGAAAAATTTCAAGCAACCATAATCAAAGGGATATAGATTAGGAAGGAAAAGCCAAAGTATTCTCAAGTGCCCCCTCTCCACCCCTACCATTCACAAGCTGCCAGGTATGGAGTGTAGGTTCAACAAAAGATCTTATTCAGTAATTTTACCATATGCTCTTCAGCAGAAGCTGCCCAAACTTGTGTTGTCATAAATGAAAAAAACAAGAGACACGAAGAGAATCACCACTGTGCTGCTAATGTAGAAGTTAGGAATTTGTTCAGTGCTTTGGCAATTGCAGGAAAGAGCATTTCAGCCCAAGTCATGGAAACAGGCACATTCCCATACTGTTCTGACTTCTGAATATCAATCTTTTAGCTACCCTTAATAGAGACTATTCAGGCTTTTCTCATGGTATTAACAAGTGAGATTTCTTTTGCTCCTTATTTTACAATTCAGTCAAAACCCCGTACCTGGTTTCTTCTCTCTTTCCTATCTTCACATACCCTGCATGGTTGTGTAGTAGCTGTCAGACTTCAGGAGTTAGGATGAAAGATACCAAAAATCTAGGACATCTTGCTTCACAGCACGAAGAGCACTGAATCCTGCAGGATGCCATATGCTTCAGGATCCCATCAGCTCCCAAAGGGTAGCACTTTACAAGTTTGGGCCTCAAAAGATTTTACTTCTTACTCATACAAGAAGTGAAAGATCAAGTTTACAAGATAAGTGCTATATATAGTCCCATTTTATGAAATTATATTTTTTAAAATAAAGTACAGTTCTTGGCTGAGATTTATGTAAGATGTCAACGTGTTTCATTTACACAGCTTTTATGAAATAAATGTTCATTTAAATTTTCTTTTGGTTACTTTCATGTGCTGTCTTAGGTGATGTAAACTGTATTAGTCCCATTGACAGTTCTTTCATGTCTGTCTCTAGAGACTACAAAATTCCCTGTGAAGGAGGAAAAATTTCTCAGCCAAGACTCTTTTCATATTTACATTAAGAAAAACAATTCGCAGTTGTGATGTCATTTTAATTAGGATTATATGTTCACTTGTTTTTATTTCACTTCAGCGACTATTCAGTGGTAAAAATCCTTAGAAATAAATATTTTAAGCACATACACTGTCTTCTTGAAACTTACACTGTCACTAAAGATGAATGTCAGCAGTCAGTGTTTCTGTTGTGAGCAACGAAGTGTATTTCCATGTTTGCTTTTTCTTCAGACAAAAAATACAATAAATTTGTTTTATTAAATAACATCTGCTGCATAGTCAAATATTTATGTACAGTGCTTTGCTTACCTGAGTTTTACACAAGGATATCATATGACTGATGTAATGTTTTAAATAACCTTTGGTTTTTCAATACCATAAAAACTCATTCTATCTATACATACATAAATTACATAAATTTATGATGAATCCATGGGACAACAAGCTTTTCAGGTCACTCCACTCATAATTAGAACTAATTAAAATGTGCCAAAGAAAGGATAGAAATTTATCACTGCTCATTAAACCTGTAAAGACTGTGTTAATTAGATGTCAGACTCAGTAATTCACATAAATGTTTGCTGCCAGTCTAAATCCAGTGAAAAAAATAAACACATTTATAGCCACTGCAACAAAAAGGAAATAGGTGTTGTTGAATTCAAAGAGTTAAAAGCTTTCCATACCACAAATCTCATTCTTTTAGAATTTATCTTGAAACCAAAAGGTGTGAATTCTTCTGCTAATTTTCCCCCAAATGTAAATATTCTTTTGATAAAAGCAAACGGTTGTGTCCCACCATAATTTTTCAAACTTCCTAGTTTCAAATATTGCTTACATGAATTGTCAGACATTAATTTGCAAGAATTAATTGAAAATCAATATTTACTAGCAGTTATCACACTACTGCATCCTCTATGTTGTTACTCAAGAACATTACACTGTTTCATAACCTACAACAACCAGGAGGGATACCATTGTGTTCCCCAAAATTTATAACCAAAGCCTTCAGTGGTTCAACTGATCCTTTCCACAGGACATCTCAGAAGACAAATCATTTTAATATAAGACACTGAATGCATTGATTAATTTGAAAGCAAATCATTAATTCAAGACATAATGATGTCAGAATGTAATAGCATAGATTGTGCTATTACAGATTAGCTGCATGTGTAACTTGTAACTACAGCTTCACTAGACTCTTCAGAGATCACTGAGAAGAGGAATGTACATTGATAAAAACTGAGGATTTTCACTTGTGGCTTTCTGAAGGAGGAAAAAAAACCCTCAACCAGTCCTTTCTCATTTGAATAATTCAACTGCCTAAAAGGGATGTTTAGATAAGCACAACTCCCAGGATAAAGACCTAGCTGCCTTGGTTAACCTCAAGTCTTTTACAACATCTGCTGATTTGGCTTGCTGTGGCCTCAGTGCTGTAATGGGGTCCACATGGTCACCTCTCTTACTCTGCACAGGCTCCTGGGGCAAGTGCCTACTGAGCAAGGCCAGGTGCAGTCCTATCCAGAATTTAGTAGGTTCCCTTTCTTGAATTTTAGATGCTCTGTCACTGTTTTCACTTAACTTGCATTTCAGCCTTTCTTCTATAATATGGGCCTATACAAAGAAACTAGGGAGTAATAATTTGGTGGTAAAAATAATATTCCCCTAAAAAAAGATTTAAAAATTACATTAAGTAGCTTCCTACTGTCCAACCTCTCATAACTCAAATTTTCACTAAGTTATGTTAGGATAAGCAAAAAAAGCAAACCCTTATTTGCTGGAAAATACCTTTCCCCAAGATAAAATGACAATGTATCCAGCAGTTATAAGAATAAAAAGAATCCCTGTTGCCTTCTGTGAAGTTTTACAAAAAAAGGACTTGAAGAATGAGAATTTGACTTTTACAATAATAAGAACTATACTTTTCATATAGTTTTTGCACTTCATAGAGATTTGATCTACACTAAGTCCAAATTCCACATACTGGGTGTTTACGAAGGACATACCTAATACTCTCTTACCCACCATAAAGGCTTGTAACAATTGTGATTGTAACAATTCAGTATGTTACTAGGGGGAGATTTTAAGAGGGCTATTATACTGTCCTTATTTTATTTAAACCTGTATGAAAACTTTATAATGAAATCCAAATAGACAGATGAACCTCAAGGCAGACATAATTGAGTCACTGTCTTCTTGCTAATCTGATAAAATAGATACTGAAGTCTCTTGCACATGGATATATTTATTTACCATCTTCAGTTCCTTCAGTACCTTCCTCAAGCTCCTTCAGCTTGAGACATGAAGAACTATCTAGTGGAGCAGTGTCTATTCAAGATCAAAACTATAAATTTCACCAATTAATAGATTTAAAAACCAACATCCCACTTTGGAGACATCTAGTAGAGATGCCTTATTTAGTCTGCTTATACCAATCTGAACAGTCGTAGTAGTCTGACCATATTAAAGGTCTGACTGCATTAAATGGTCTGGTTTGCTTTATTTGGTTGGGGAGGCAGTAATTTTGTTGTTATTTGTCAAGTTCATTCATTGACATTCTTTTCATATTTTCTTCTGGCTATGGGTCCAGTTAGCACCCCCAAAATGTTCTCATCCTGAAAGAAGCAGATTTAGTTGCCTTCCTCCCTCAAATCCTCATCTAATCAAAACAGTCAAAACATTGTGGGTTATTTGCAACATCAAGCTGCCACTTTTCAACAAACCAAACCAACAAACCAAACACCACAATAAAGTGTGAAGTAATGGTATCATCAGGTTTAAATAACACACCTGTTCCACTCCCCATCCATAAAGTATACTTTACTTACTTCTTCCCATCCTTTCCACAACTCTTCTTCTCATCTGTGCTGTGACAGTGAGAGCTGCTGCTTTTTGAGTTGATTTTAGCTGATTGTGAGAGACAAAGCACCCACAGATGTCAGCTGTTGTTCTATCAGACTTCCTGAGACAATCGCATAAATTTGGAACAGACAGTGAAAGTTGGTCCATGAATACATTTAGAACAAAGCTAGAAATAGTACTAAACTATTCTTTTCTATGTCAATACACGAGGTTTTATCACAGCAGCAATACAATCACATCACCAGTCAGAAAGACACACAGACAGCTCTCATTTTGTCTGTCATAGTCTCAGCTTTTGTAAATCAAATGACTGTTTGTACCAAAAACTGAACCTCAGTAAAATTGCTACAATGTGAAAGAATGAAAGTAGCCCTTGGTTTGATGATCACCACTCAGAGCTCATGAGAGGTAACAAAAGTATGAGCCAGACATAACTTCCAGCACTTGACTCTGCAGAGACAGTGATGAAGATACAGGTGATTCCTCATGGAACTTGTTCTCAAATGTCATTTGCATTATGGAAGTGAAAAGCAAGAGCAATAATATTTTTTTTCTGATGTTTTCCACTACACTTTAAGCACAAAGAATTTGAGAGTCCTTGCAATTTGTTATATAATGTAAAGGTATAGGGTTTTCTAAATTATTTTATAGCTAAACCTCTACCAACTGATGCTACAGCATTGCAAGTATCCTAATCACTTACAGTATGTGTACCTTGAAAAAATTTATCACAGTAACATTAATATTACATGCCATTATGGCAAACACAAGCACTGGATAACAACAAAAATGTGCTGTTACAGAAGAATAAAATCTAGTGTTCACTATGAATTTATCTTCAAAAGATACACTTCGAAAAAAGTAAAAGAGGCATATGGATTGCATGGTTACTAAATTGCTTTAAAATCTATGAAGAGTGGACAATGCAAACATACAATGGAGATTAAAATGCTAAAGACAGGGAATATTGGAGATTTTTTACATGACTGTGGACCAGAAAAATCTGCAATGAACAGCCTATTGATAATTTTCTTTTCAGAGAGAAAATAGGAGGACGCATTTCTGGCAAAAGACTTAAATCGTGAAAGGCAATTGATCTGAATCCCAAAGATACCTCCCAGGGGGCATGGCTTTGTCCAGACCTCTGTATATCTGTTATACAACTTGCAGGGTACTTGTTTTAAAATCTTCCACACACACTGAATATTCAGATACTGTGTGTCATTGAGATGATGATCTGTAAACTGGTGTACACTGGAAAAACCTTATGCACAAACAGCCTGCAAATACCTAGGTGAGCAGACAGTTAAGGAATCATTCAGAATTCAGATCAACCTGATTGCTAAACATCATGAAACAGTAGCAGATCAAACATGTGCCAGAAGAGTAAAAAATAAAAAAAAATTTGGCCATTAAAGAAACTCAAACAAGATATCTAAAAGTATTGGAATTTTGTTCCTGAGAGACTTTGCAAATTTTTGCCAGTCTCTCATTTACGCACTGCCACCCCTAAGCCTTCAAATCCTGTAACATGGTGGATTTGAGAAAAAAACCCAACCCTGATATATTTTTTTTGGCCTTTTTCAGTCAACAGTCTCAAAGTAGTCAAAACTATCTGTAAACTTTAACAGTGTTATCAAAAGTTATTTCTTTCAGGAGGATTGTCCTGATACTTCTTGCTTGCATCTCTTCATGATCTCTTCGCTTTTTAATTTTGTACTTTACTACACAGACAATCAAGGAGAACTGGAATCACCTTGCTCAGCCTTCTTGTAAAAGAGTGTGTCATGAGATTTAATACATTTGTAACAATGCAAAAACATGCTCTCTACCTTGTGAAGATTTCTTTTTTTTACCTGAAGATGCTTCAGTCAATCTCTGCACATCAGGTACTCCCACTACAAAGAATAAGAGGGAAGCACTAATAAAATATGAGTTTAAAACAATAAAATAAATATAACTAAAATCAAGCTCTAGTCCTAGAAAACAAGAAAAGTCCAGATATTGCTTCAAACCTTAGAACTTTTAATAATAATTCATTGTATTTCTTCTGTTTTATTAAAACAGAAGAAATAAATCAGGTGGGGTTTTTTCCAGTATGATGTGTATAATCCTTTGGTCCGCTTAGTAAGCACAATAAATTTTCATTATCTCATGAGAATACTTGAAGTTTATAAAGTGATTTTTCATTACATGTTCCCAAATTGAATGACTTAAGCATAAAGCCATTTGCAAAAGCTCCAGCTAATTCAAGGTAGTAGGCTACAGTAATAAACAAACAAAACCTCCACAACAGAAACCACAGGAAATCAGTGTAACTGCATGTAAAAAATACACATTACATATCCAGATATAGCTGTGATCCTCTGTATAACCTTCTAAGGCTAACACATGGGAACTTCCAGCAGAATTTCTGGCCTCAGCCTGTGTCTGTACCAGGTGTCCTTACACCAGGGCTCAGTTCAGATGCCAGGACACAAATCTCACTTTAGTTGTTAAGGGCTATCCCTGCCTACCTTTTGTCTATTCCATAAAATACTGAGGGACTCATAATTGAATCATCATATATTCCAGCCCCATGAGGATGTTTCTGGAGCTAGGAATACCATCTCCCACTAAGTTTTATCTGGAAATGATGGCCTCATGGTCTGTAGAGGTTATGCAGTACTGCAAGGAGGCACGGGCTGCCTTCTATCTGCTGTTCTGCACATGAAGTGTACCTAGAACTACTGGGATACAGCAGATTTAATGGCTTCAGGCCATGCACACATAATCTAACTGCATGTACAGGCAGTTCATCTGATGCTTTTTGAAGTTATCTATCTTGTTAGATGGACCTGGCTTTGCCAGACACAGCCACAATATACAGAACTTCCAGATAAGCCACATCCTGGTTGGTACCATGGAGTTGATTAAGGCTACCAGATATACAGAAACCCCAGATAAATGTAAATCTTTCAGGTAATTCAAGACAAATTTTCTAGGTAGAAAAAGGAGAGCGAATGTAAAAAAAATTGAATTGCATGGTCCAGATACCAGAGGTCAGAGAAAGGGGGTCAGCAGTCATTTTATCTGTGTGGTTTTCTGAGTCCCTGACAAAACTAGAAAATGCAGCTGTTTTGAAATTTCTTCCTAAACCACATCTCTTCTAGAAATAGATTCTTTGGGATGAAGAGATTAAAGTTTACCTCACTGAAATAGTGAAACTGGTGCTCAAGGCTACAATCAAATATCAAATGCTACTCTGCGCCAAAGATTAGAAAGCCACTACTGCAAGAAAGACGAAGGATGCTGATATTTACTAGAGGTCAAGAAGCAAAAAGAGGCTTTCAAATATTTTTTTAAAGAACAGGATATCTTGCCTCAGAGATCTGGAATCTGATGCAGCTCTACATCTGTCCAAAATGTTCTGCCTCTATTATATTGTGTATCATATGAAAATTTTAGAAAAATAAGAAGCCTAGAAATTATAAAAAAGCTAAATGGACCACCACTTTTACCCATACATGTCTTACACTGCATAAAATTGTAGCTTAGGAGAGAAAATATGCCAAGACCTAGAAAATTCTAAAGCTATGATCTTTGCCATTTACCATAAACTAAGGCCAATAAAAATTTATACAGACTTGAAAGCTATTTGGTTTTTTAAGCCTTCTGAAGTACAATCTCATTTCGCAGTTGAATCATATGGTGTAAATATTCCAAATTAATATGGCCTAGAAAAATATTTCTTGTATTTCACAAGAAAAAGTGGTAAAATATAAATTGTTGGAATTTTTCCTTCTTCTACATACAACTTACAAACATTGTTTCTACTTCTCTACTAATACTTTGAGGTAATACTCTTTTTTATTTTTCAAATTATATGATTTCTTCCTCCTATTGTTTTCTTTGGATATGAAAACTGCTTTTAACAAAAAAACAGTTGGTAGTAGATGGTATATAGTTAAAGGCAAATCATAAAAACCCAATTGTAAAATTTCATAAAATACACATTTTCTTAACATCCTAATGTCTGTTCAACTTTTTGGTTAGACCATAAGTGTGTAACATGCTTTTACAATCAAGTGAAAATATTTCATTACTCTATAACAAAATACTGTTTGACTATTTCTTTTCTAGGCCATTTCAAAAACCATATTGAGAATATTTTACAAGATTTAGGTGTCATTGACAATTGCTCAATTCCTTCAAGATTATGGTAAAAAAATAACCTTTGAAAAACCTTATCTAGCCAAGATTATATGTATGATAAAATGCAAAGCCAAAGCCTTGTTGCCTTTTGTTTTTTCAGGGCACATTAACAAGCAGCTGAGAGAACTGTGCTATTTCTGAATAAAACCTGGAGTAAGGTGTACAACCATATTGTTTGTTTACTCCTAATAACTTGTTTGTATGACTACTCATATCAAGAAAACACCAAGATTAAAATTTAATACTCTGACTGTAGCAAAAAGTCCTCAGATTTATAGAAACAGCATGTTTCATTGAACAATTCAAACAAGGTTAGCACAGTGAAAAAGGCAACTGGATAGTTAATTGTGATGGAAAATATGCTTTTCTGAAGAGTTTTATTTTCCCCATTTGATAGTCTGCTCTGTTTATGTAAGGAAGCACATATACACATGCTAAGTGATGTTATAACCTACTTTTGAACAGAGACACGATACTAAATCAAGCCCAAGATCAGATTGGATCTGTGTTTTGCAGACTACTTACATTTTCACTGCTTTATTAAAAAGCAGCCTCGACGACTGTGAGATGCCTGTATACAAATTTTATTACACACATTAAGTAGTTTGTCTAACCATTTGAAACACAAGATAATTGCTCATAAGAGGGGAAATGAACCTCCTTTGTAAAGAGGGCAAGTCAGTCAGTAGCTGCAGGAAAGGTGTTCATTGATCTGGCTGTATTCCAATATAATTTCTCATCACTCTATGGATAAGAACAAATTCATGGCATCAGCCACACACAAGTAATTCAAACAGAAATGTAAAAATTTACATTCTCACAGAAATGTAAAAATTTAGGTAACTGTCATATCAATATTAATTTGTCTTCTAGGGAGCTCCACTGTATTTTCCATTACTCATTTGCTGTCAAATCCTTCATGTATATATGCTTGGAAAATCTGAGGCACTGAGCAAGTGGAAAGATGGAACTCAGGTGAACAACCCACAGACCAGAAAAAGAAGAGGATTTTCTCTGTGACTGTGGAAGCTCAAAAAAGCTCATATTTGAATAAAAATTTAATTCATGTATAACTCTGCCATGGTAGATTTGGGTCATAAAGATCCTCTTTTCCTTTGTTTCTTTAAGTAGAATCTTGAGAATCCTTTGGTTTAAAAACCAATAATACTGTGCTATTTTAAATTACTCCCAGAAGTAACAGGCTATTCAGTTTAAAGCTGGCATTAAGGAACTGGCTATTTTCCAGTGTTCCTGATTGCACAAGTTCCAAACCTATCTGTGGATGTACAGACAAAATGGTACCTTTATGGATCGCTATTAAAGCTGAGGTACTCAATACTGCAAAGAAACATGAAATGTCCAACCTGAATAATGAATACATTTTGAGGTTTTTTCAACAGAAAAATGTATTTTGGGTTCTGAATGGACCATCTTCCCAAATAAATAAGCACCACTCTCGCTGTTCTATGAATTAAGAAATGAAAGCTGTTTGCATCAGTAGCAATTAAGTCTAACCTTGATTAAATAATATTATTATTCCCGGAATAGATACTGCTGACTTTCATCCTTCTAGGAGAGCTGGGAAGACAATACAACTTCATTACAGAGAAAAATCTGTATCATGAAATTGCTTACTATTGCTTTCTAACAGGTGTGCACTTATCAGGACAGGTGGGCAACAACCCTGCAAAAATCTAATTTGTGCTTTCACTAAGAAAATGAAAATTTTTCATTACTTCTAACATTAATCTAAAGATACAAGTCTCACCATGGCAAACAGATGACTAAGCAGCCACCATTTATCTTAATTAAAGTTTGTCTTAATCAAGGTACTGTCTATGAGATATAATGCTACTTAAGACTAAGATTCTTAGCATAGTTGCAGGGTTCCCAGAGGGAACATCTATCAAGCTAAATGTATAACTACAGCTTAGTCCTGCTAAAGACAAAGAAAAGAAACAAAGCAATGCAAAAATTAACAAAAGCCAACACAGCTAGTTTCTTATGCAGTGCTTAAATCCTTCAAATAGCTTCTATGCTACATGGCATTTTTTCCCCCACTAATATACATACCACATATTTTCAAGTGCCTTTCTCAAATACTTGTTCCTAATTTAAACAAAATTTTTGCTGAATTCTTTGAATAAAGGTCAGAATTTGATCCATCCTAATGATTTTGGTAAAACTGGAATTTTAAAATCATTTTGAAACATTACTTCTACATTGACATAGAAGTACAAGCAAAAAGTAGGAAGCAAGGTCATACTGAAAGAGAAGACATTTCACTTTCTAAAAACTTCTCTTTTGTCTGCTGCACTTTGAATCTATAAATTACATGGTTTTAACTTCAGAACTTATGGATCCTGTACCAAGAAAAGAGTTTTTAGATGATCAGTAGATCCTTTTTCAGAAGGATGAAAACCAGCTTCATTTGTTCAAGAATTTGTTCAAGTTTCAGGATATCAGCTTCTTACTAAGGTAATAAGAGGTCAGGGAAAATTATTTTTTTCTACTCTACTTTTAATTTCTTTTCCTTTTTCCGTCATTTCAGAAGGCAATTTAAACTGTGGTACAGCTGTAAAATCACCATTTTCAATGAACTGTGTAGCTCAGCACACAGAAAGTGTCCTTGGCTGCATGAGTCTACACCATGTGTCTGGTGTACATTCTTGAGAAGCGTTCCTTTATCTTTACAAACTCTGGAAACAATGAAGAGAGGATACCAGAGAGACACATTTTTCCTAGGGACAGCAATAGTCAGCAATTCAACAATGAAGAGCTCACCAAACAGCCTGCCTGTCAAGAGTTAAAAATAAAATAAGCTGATGGGACTAGACCAAGTGAACTCCCACAAAGGTCAAAACTCTAAAAAAGAAAGAAAAGAAGATAAACAGCTCAACACTTTGTAAGTAGTGGATGTCAAAAGAAAGATGACAATCAGAAAGCACCTACACCTCCAAGAGATCCTTTGGGGGCTCTCAGTGGGTTTTAAACTTTTCAATAATTAAAAATTGGAAATCAATCTTAAAACTATTAGAAATGACTGGGGAAGATTAACATGAAAGACTACAGTCTAGAATTTTAAAAAACTTTTTAAAAAAGCAGGTGACAGGTTACTAGTGTGCACACAACTACTCAGGACAAGCCAATTGCAGATCAACCTGAAAAAGAACTTGCTACCAGAAAGGAAGCTCTGAGCCTAAGCAACGATTATAGCAAACATTATCAAAAACATCAAAAATATTGAAAGAAACAAAAAGATGAAAGAAACACAAAGACAGATTAAAATCAACCTTTGCAGCTACACCTATTGGAATAAGTGCAAGCTCAGTCTAAACACTGGTCTGTGACCTCTTGCCATTACTAGAACATTACTGGCCTGAGGCTACAATAGCACACAAAGAATAATCAGATAAATCAGACCTAAGCTAACCTATTTTCTTTCAAAAACTGTTCCTCTTTGAACAATGCACATGTCTAAATTTACATTTAAAATGGTAGTTACTCAGATTTGGTTCCTGATTCCAGAAAGCAGCTAGGAGAGACACAGTACTGGTAACTTCAGTAATTACAAGGATTTGCCGTTGTCATTGTTATTTCCCGTTACTCTTCCAGCACTGACCCACTACTGCAGATATAAATCCAGTTCAATATTAATTTCTGAAAGAATTATATTCCTCTACAGCTTTTTTTTTCTTCCTTTTTTCCTTTTTCTTTCATTTAGACTTTACAGACACAGTAGAGAAACTAATGCTTCCCATTGAACTGGCTGCTGTTTTAAAGATTTGAAAAGAAAGGAAGAACGAAAGAAGAGCAGCCACTGCCTGTTTAGGAGACAGAGATCAATACTCATTTCCTGGCCCTAGAAAAATTAATACAGGGATTACTATTTCCTAGGCTTTCATTTCAAGAAGAAAGGGGAAAGACTCACAGAACTGCATATATCAGGATAAAAGTCTATATTTTACCCACCAGCAACCATTCCTTTTTTCTGTGGGTCTGCATAGAGAGAGGTAAATTTTATGTATCTACGAAGATCCTCAAAACTGACAAAAATCACATTGCTACAAAATTAATTACTACAAAATTAGTTAAATAAAAGAGGTGAAAAAAGGCAATACTTTATTTTGACTTAGGAGGCAAACTGCAAATTCAGAGCTATGACTTTCAACATGAAAGTCATATCAGAAAATTAGTATTATATTGGAACAAATGCTTAGCAAACTTTCTGGACTAGCTGTGCCAAGGACAAGACTACACAGATACTTATCTATCCTTCATTATATATTAAATAAATCATGAGGTTTTGGCTCGTTTAGTTGATTGACTTATTAAAAGACAGGCCATCAAGTTTCCCTCATGAATTCCTAAAGGTTATTGTGTCCAATGAAAATATTCATTCAGAATTGAACTTAATACAGTAGTAGCACCACTAATTTAAAATTAAGTATCTTCTTTAAAATTAAAATTAATTTAAACCAACCAAATGGTTTAATTTTGTCTCATTGTGCTAGAACAAGGAAGTTACTGTGGATGTAACTCAATAATATTGAAGCTTCAGGAAACTGACAGGACCTGGATTTGTCATGGGAAAAGCAGGCTTGGTGTCCAGATCTGTGATGCAAACTCAATTTTTACAGCAGGTAAGTGCTGCTATTGCTATGGGGAAGTATAAATAAAAGAGTTTACAAGTTACATGATTTGCAATTCTTCTGAGGCCACAGTAAATATTAAAATACAGACAAATTTCAGCTTTTTTGTTGTTGGAGATATTGTAGCACTGCTTAGTCTGTAATAACTTCAGCAACTTTCCCCACAGAGGAGACCATCCTATTAATCAATCTGACTCTCTCTACCTCCTCAGTATCACTGAACTTTAATGCATGGTCTGTTGCCTTGGCAGGGACTCATGAAGAATTTAAAGAGCTAGAAACTAAACATTTTTTCCATGTTTAACATAGGTATTACTATGCAGTAATAGACAATAGCAATAAAAATTGTTATATCCAAAAAATAAGAGTTGGGCAGGTACAGTCAGCAAGCCCTCACCCCCTTCAGATAAACTTTACCCTGCAGTGAAATTCCAGCTATTGGTTGGTTCTTTACATTTATTAGCCTGGATCAGAGGTGCTAATTTGGAGTAGGATTTCTCTCCTGTTTCTGGGTGCTGTGGTGCTCTGCTAATGTAAACCAGTTCTGAAACAACAGCAGCTAAGCTTCCCTTTGCAAGGTAGACACTGGCAACTGGAAAATACCAGCATCAGCCTCATTGTCTGGAGGTAAAACCGATCTGCTGGATCCAAATCTGGTGAAAGGATCCTGGACTCAGCAATTCCTAGCAAATGGTTTTTGCAATCAATCTCTTTGCTGCCTGTATAACAAAGGTGGTCTGATTTCTATAATGCACCCCCATGCAGTTACAGCTTGGTTTTGCACCCATGTGTTTGTAAACATACAAACATGGAAGCACACAAATATCTCCAATGATCAGAAGATAGGAGAGAAAAGCCAGGTTTCCCAAAATTGGATTTCTTAGATTTCTTAAAATTTAGCCATCAAATCATGGAGCATCTACTAACTTTATTATCCCTTGCTAAAAAAAGAGAACAATCAGGTTTGCATGGCACTTCTCTTTTGATTAAAACTGTTTATGCTTTCATTTCCTTCTCAAATACCTTTTAATGTGTAACCAGTCCTTTATTCCACCTCAGTATTTTTCCACAATTTTTCCAGCAGCAAAAGTGAGTCACACAGAGCAGTAAATTCTAACCTTGTCTCTAAGCTCAGTCTTTCATTCACCAGCCTCCAACAAATCCTTTAATCCTTGCCCCCACTTTATCTATATCAAAAGCAGTGTTGGAGTAGCTCACAGTGTTTACCACAGACAGGCTTTAATTAGACATCCTCTCTAAGTGTTGGAATCAATTTTTATTGTATAGAAAAGGAAACACACCAATCAGTGCCCAAAATTTAAAATAAGTGTGCTCAGAGCATTTGCCCAAGTTTCAGTTCAAGCACTGCACAAGTGCTGTAGAGAAGCTCTAGCTGGGTTTCACAGGTACTTTTCTATATAAAGGTGGAACACTTGGTGATGTGCAGTTGGCTTGAAATTTCCAGTCCCAAGGACTAGAAATCATGACCCTGTTTCTACAAAATCAGAGGAGTAAACAGAAAAAAGCAAATTCAAACGCACATCATGTCCCTTTTGGACAGCTCTATTTTTGTTACGGATTAGCCTGCTCGTGAAGACCGAAGAATGTCCTCAATGCCTTTAGTACAGTATTATTTCACACTTTTAAACTTTTATGTGCAACATGTTAAGGCTGAGATTTCTTTTACTATCTAACTGAATGCCAAGGATTTTCCTACAACAACATTTCAGCACCTGGAAAACATTATGGGTTTTTATCATGAATATTGCTGAAATCTGTACACTACCTGGCCAAAGTGGATCTATGCCAGTTTCCTAAACTACACAAAGTATTTCAGAATCCATTGGAGTCATGGCTGCAGCACTGTGACAGCCTGGGGGTAACGTGGCTATTGCAGGGCTGGGCAGTTTTGCACCATGGACCTAGACTCAAACACCAGAAGCAGCATCCAGGCAGCTGCAACCGAACTCCTGCTACACTGTGCAAATTCTGGCTGAAGTTCTGGGCACTGTGGTGGTGTTTCTTAGGCTATGCCACTTGCATGAGTCTCTTTCATAATTTATATTAATGCTTAAGGCACAGAATGGCAACAATTAATCTGATTAAAGAGAACTGAGATCTTAGGAGGGTAAAAAGCAAAGAAAATGCATCTGGAAAAAAGATAGGACATGTAACTGTGCAAAACCAGAAATCAGGTTTTAAAATCCCAAACAAAAATGGTCTGCCTTGAAAATAGAGCAGAAAATGAGCATGAATTAACCTATTATTCTAAGAGACCTTGGAAATATTTAACGGAAGTTATGGATAGACATTGTGAATCATGAGGCATTAAAAAAAAACCCAACAAAACATTAGCAGTTGATTAAAAATGCAATCACAGCCAACCTTTTTGAGAGGTTTTTCAGTGTTATGAAACAGCATGATAATATTTTTAAGCTAGTTTCTTTTTAGAAATTTTAGGAATATTTAATATCTTTTTCTTCAAAATGAACAGTGAACTATTTAACCTTAGTTATTAAAATGTACCTTAAATAAGTTTTAGATTTCATATTTCCTATTTTTGTAGAGAAGATATATACAGGTAATGACATACCCAAAAACTGAAAAAAAAAGAAATTAAATAAAATGTTACATCAAATAAATTTGAAAAATCTGTGTTTTGAGCATGGAGTAGCAAAATTTTGATCAGGAAAACCCAAAACTTAGTGAAAAACTATATTTTGTGTTTCTGTCCATTAATTTCATTGAATGCTCTGTTTCCTCCAGAAAGAACACAAGGATGAGCTTTTTTGGGTTTCCCTGTTACTTGAATCAGGCCTTGCCAAGAAAAACAGGTACATCACAGTGGAAGAGCAAAGAGGAGATCCAGTGCTAAAAGTCTGACTGCTAAACTTCACTAGCTCAAGAAAAGATAGCATGGATTAGCTTTATAGCTTCCATTTGAATTGTGGTAAAATTTGTTCAAAACCTGAATCAGTATTTAAAACATTGTCTTTTAGAAGTAGAGGGTAGGGAATCCCGCCTGCTTCAAAGTAGTTTGAAAAGGTTAAAATTTGAAATCTTAATTTAAAGCATGTTACCATTAAAAAAAAAAATCAAAATACAAACTTAAGAAAGTTGGAAAATGTTGTTCTGATTATATTTTACTAATTATGTATTAATTTTTTCTTGTATTTCTTAGATGCCTAACTATGCTCTAAGAATTGCTTGAAGCATTGCCTTGTTACAATATGATTAAGGTAGGGTGTCTCAGAGATTTACAAGGAATGTCTTAATCAGTACATCAAATCATAGAACAGTATATCTAGTTCTTTCAAGATACAATTGTGTAGATCAGAAAGAAACTCCATTATAATCAGAGGCATCACTAGACTGTGAAATCAAAAACCAACAGCTAGGCAGTAAAAAACTCCATTTCTTGCAGATATTGATCCATTCTACACATATCAGGTCTACTCTAATGTTACTGCTTTGCCAATAGAAGGCCAAGATCAGCAGAAGATGAACTTGCTGGAAACTTTCCACTTTTGGAAGTGGAAAAAGAACAGAAGTGTCACATGTAGCAGATACAGCAAAGCAGACAAACTTGGCTTAAAATAAGCTTGCTGCAGGGGGAAAAAAAGACATCAGAACCCTGATCATTCTCTCATCAAAATCATGTCCCTGCTGAGCCTATTGTAAACTGGATGAACATTTAAATACAACTCATCATGCTCTACTTACAAATTTGAAATCTTACTGAAAGCTTGCTTTGTTTTGGCTGGTTTTTTGATTCGTTGGTTTTTTGGTTTGTGTTTTTTTGTTTGTGTGTTTGTTTTTTTTTTACAAACTACATATTTTAAGAGGTAAATAGCTGTTGCAAATTGATTACTTAAGTAACCTGAAAGTTAAAGTTTATTTTTATTTTTATAAGGAGGGAGAAAGAGAAAAAAGAAAGAAGAGAGGAGAGAAAAGGGTTCATAACTTTAAAAAACATTAGTAACTTGAGGCTAGTGAAAAACCCACTTCAGGGATATTGACTCTACTGAGTGTACTGTGCTGGCAACATAAAAATGACAACTGTGTATTTACCAATTTATTTCCTACTGAAAACAAGCACCATCCTTAGCTTTCAAACTCAATCTACCTTAGAGTGTTCATGGAAATATTTCTGTCTGTTCATCCATTTCCTATCTCCCATCCCATAAATCCTGATATTTGGTTCATTTCAATCAATTTCAAAAGGAGGCAGCAGGAGGACACAAGTTAGTACAACATATTTCATAATGGAGTAGAGAGGACTTAGGTTTGTTTTTTCCCACAAGGTGTCTGATTTGGGTTCAATATTTTTATATTCTCCTGACCTTTCAGTTATTCAGTCATGAAATGCACCTCTAATTACACTACATGTATTTTGGAGCTGGCCACAGCATTCACTGCCACTTAACCATGGCAGGAACAAGAGAAATACATGAGGGTACAATAACAGCATTTAAAGCTGAAAGGATCTGGGAAGGTGATGTTATAGGAGGAGGAGAGGTTTCTGAGACACAGTTATTTGATAAATAGACATGAAGTATCAAAAACATGGTTTAAACAAAGCACTGCACAGGCTGATGGCACCAATACAGTATCTACACCACTTCCCTTCAAAATGTTTCCAGTTCACTTTAACACAGAATACTTTCTATCTTTTACAGGCAATAGGACAAATAAAAGTTTCCTCTAAAATCTAGTAAATTTAGCTGATTCTGAAAAACTATAAACTACAAGTTGGTTATTGTCCACGTCTGATTTTCTTCAGGGCTGGCATTCTTTACCCATCCCCACTCGTACAGGATTGGAAGTAAGCTTTTCTGATGCTTGTCAAGGGACAGAGTTTGTTGTGGAGCTCTCATTTTCTGTCTAACCCTACAGTGGCACATCTGCCATTTTATGGCATTTCCTCCCAGCAGTGCCACAATGGCTGTAAGCAAGAACAAAATGCAGTCATTACAACTTGCCCTGAAGGATGGATGCTTAATAGAGCTCCCATCAGACAAGTATGAGAAAAAAAAAAGCATTTCCTGATAAAAACAAAATTAATCTTAAGCTCTCCTGCAATAACCATAATCGCATAATGTTACATAAATAAAATTCCCTCCAACATACTCTTTGTAAACCACAAACTTTGCATACATTGCTTTCCCTTCTTTTCCCCTGTACCCTTGCCACAGCTTGCAAAGCTCCTTCTCCACTAAACATATTTAATGTGCTCAGGAGCCTCCTCAGGTACTGCCACTATCTTGGCACTCAACCGCTTTCTCCGTAAACTCTCTGATGCTTTAAGGACAGGTGACTATTTCCAAACTGCTTTTTGGAGGCAGCTGCTGTCAGTGCACACCCTCATATGGCACCTGAGAACCATCTGCAAGCCTGTGGGTCAAAACCGAGGCAAGACTGTTCCAACAATTTATCAACATGACAGTCAAGTTCCAGTGCCTGGAACATGTCAGTGTTTAATTTCCTCTTGTTTATGTAGCCTAAATTTTAAACAGCCTGGCTCAGATCCACATTCCTTTACAAAGACAAGTTTTATTCCTAAGTTGTTATGTTTAACAGTTAAACAAATGCCTTGAGAAATACATTAAATAAATAAACTTGATGACAGCAGAAATGTCACAAATCCATTTTAAGTAAAAATCAATATACAAAGGGGAAATCTTTCATGCTGCCCTTTCATTTTCTTGTATTGCCTTAGACTTATGCTCTATAATTTCATGAGAATTAATTTCTTTTACTGAGGCCCTCCACTGTAGGCTTTGTCCTACTGATGGCCTATTGATAAATGGCCATTCCTCAATACACAGGTTTACTGAAGTCACTGAATAATTTCAAGACTGAATACTATACTGCCAAGTGCCAAGGTAATTTCTGTAATTCAGTAAAGAATGTTTAGGGAATTAATAGTATAATTACTACATCTAACTTTCCTACAGTTGGCTGGCATATTAGCTTTAGAAAGTTGGAACATCAAAGAGGCAGCAAGAGTTGGAAGTTACGCAGGACTTCAACTAGAACTTTGGATAATTGAGAAACTTATTTCCCATTCAATAGAAAAAACGAAGACTGATAGTTAATGTGTTCTCTCCACTGTGGTTAGGAAAACAAAATGAACTAAAAATACTACTGATCCACTATTGCATATAAAAATAATGTGTTGAGGGTTGCAGAAAGCAGAAACTTCAAAGTATTTTAATATATAATAAACATAAAATCATTTTCATCTGAAAAAATAAAAAGGCTCATTTTCAAATGCGAAAATAGCCAAGATCTAGAGTAAAAATTAATTTCAGTCATTTATATTTTTCAATAACCCCCCCGATTTACCAAAACCTCTCAGATTCTAAGTTATGAATACTGTTAATCTATCAAATGCATATATATAATAGAGTAGTTAAATATAAATAAAGATTTGGGAAAAAAGACTTTTTTTTTACATCTAATAGTGGGGACTGCATCCATGATCATAAAACGGTAGAATAAGCAAGGAAATCCATGATCATAAAATGGTAGAATAAGCAAGGAAAATGCACAGTGCTTACAAATATACACAACTTCTATCTCTCTGCTATCAAAAACTAACACTCTAGTGAGAAAGCCATATCATACACAAAATATTACTCAAATTTTCTAGATAATGATATAGGAACATATGCTAATTCAAAATAGTATATTCCACTAGGACAATGCTAACAGCAGTTAGTCTTATCACACTCCCCAAATGTGCAACCTTTTACATCTTTACTGTTACTGGTATTGGCTAACCTCAATATAAATTCACTATACAAACTCTTTTTTTTTTTTCCCTTAAGAAATTGATATTCACCTCATTAAGTGCAAAATCTATTCATTCTCACTCAAGGTGTGGAACAACTCTTAACTAAAGTCAATTAAATTCATTCAGCATGCAAAGTGGGATAATCTGTTTTTTCATGATTTTGACAAAGTTTATATCAACCTTTCTGGCTTAACCAATACTGTCTCTGATTTGGGATAAGATTTTCTGGGGTGTCTTGTATCTGCATCCTCTTGTATTTCTTAAACTTCAGAAATAATAACACATATTTTCCTTTCTGGTACGTACAGTGCCAGACATAAACCAGATCAGCGGTTTGCTTGGCTTATACCAAGTACTTACATGCTTAAATTGATACTTGTGAATTTATTTTCCTAAAACACAAGTCTCAACCATACAATATTCTACTCTTTTCAAACAAGCCATATAATGCCATAAAGTTCTTTAATATAAATCATTTTAACCACCAGGCTATACATAAGGAATACATTCTAGATCTGAGCACATCTATTTTCTTTGGTGTGGAAAAATATACCAAATAAGGGGAAAAGTTGAAACAATTTTCATTGCCAGAAACCCCCCACCCTGAATCCCAAGACTAAAATTTAAGCTTAAAATCCTTTAGATGATCCTAGGCCATCATGTCTACAGATGCAATGACTTGGGTGACAAAGTCAAGATCACAACTTAACATATAAACTCTTTCTTGGAGACCTTTGTTTACATTGCATTCAGTGTCTAATTTGTGCTACCTAATAAATGAGAAAAATAAACAAAAAATCAAATGGGAAGGCAAGAATAGAAGTATAAAAGTATATAATACAGTTGATATAGTATAATATAATTTACATAGATATAGAAGAACGAGAAACTAGTTGCAAAATTAATTTGAATCTGCTAAAACATCATTTCAACATAACTATGAAGAACAGGTTACAGAATCAGAGTTCTGGAAGTAGAAGAAAGACTGAAAAACCAAACAAAAATCCCAACATGATTGAAGTAATCAAATTTTGAGTTTTAAAGCATTACAACAAATATTTTATATATAGGCACTTTTCATACTCTGCTTTCATTTGACTCCAAGACAAAAAAAACTAAATTCTAGCACTGTTTTGAAAAATGGAACTGTGACAAAAAATATGCAGCCTATATAAAAAATTCAGATTTGTGCTTAATATACTCTATTTTGTTTCTTTCTATGGATGCTACCAGACTCCACAGTGGATTTCAGAAATGTTCCCACAGAAAACCACTGAATTTCTACACCCACAATAAATTTGCACTATACCAAAATTTATACCTTTATGGTTAAGCATTTAATCAAACGTGTTTGAGATTGTTTCTGGAAATTTTTGAAAGTGATGCCATTCCATGAGCATCTTATATACAACACCTGAATTCCATGAGATTTGGAGATGTATCTGCTTTCCTTACTGACAGTAAGTAGCTATAACCACAGCTGGCAAGGCAAGGACTCTATTCTTCCTATCAGCTCACAAACAGAATCCTCAGCTGAGTTCTGACTGTACAATCTGTTATCACTAACAATGTTGATAGATGCAACTGTGAGGCAACATCAGCCTCAGATCCTTGCTGAATTTGATAAGTGAGAAAACCTGCAGATCTGAAATCCAAGAATTTTAATGAAATTACTCAGCTTTCCTCACATACTGCTGAAATAGAATCTCTTCATAGAAGGAATTCATAAATGTTACTGCAGTCAAAACAGAACTGAAGACAATTCCAAATCTGATATACACAAAGAATTAACTATGACCTTCTCTTTATTTAGACATTCTAGGGGTGACTTTTGTTACAAAATTTTACATCAGTTTTTACATATTTTTACATACTAGCAAAGTGGAACAAGATGTATAGAAGTGTAAATTGATGCAAATCCTTCAGAAATTATTATTGTTTCAGTGATCTTTCTTGCTATGACTTGACACCAGCTTCAATTTCCTTCTCACATCAAGAGGTATAAATATAGGAACCCTGAGTACACTGTATCTATCAAGCACAATCTGACATGCAGCCATTGATTTTGAAATGTCATATCAAAGCACCTTCTCCCGTGTCACATGAGAGTTACAGAAGCCACAGTTCTGCAGCAAAAGTTGTGCCATTAAACCAGCTGAAAGATAGAAAGGCAGTCCATATTGAGAGGTTTTTATCTGTGGACGTCTTAAACAGCTTAACAGGAGTTTGAGGCCAAAACTTCTTGTTGTATCAACTGAAGTCATGAACAAACACCTGGCCTTGAAACAGCATGGTCAAGAGAATCTCAAATCACTCTTACATGACTGTGCCCTTGAAATGTTTTATAAACTTATATTTAAAAAGCACTAGTATGACTTTCAGAGCCTTGACTGATATTTCTTTGCCATGCTGAGATAACCTCCCTGTCCGACCATCCAGGATCCACTCTGGTGGTCACTCCTGTACCACCTGAGAGGGGATGGCAGTCCCTCCACAGTAACACATCCCACACCCAGAGATGTCCTACTGGCTCAATCCTAGGTTTTCCATAGCAGTGTCCCAGATGTCCAGACCCTTAAGAAAGTCAAACCTTGGTCAAACAACTAAGTAATGGAACAATAGCTCGAGCTGGTACCTCCAAGGAGGAGATCCAAACAAAGAAAACCCTGGGCTTTTATACCTTCACAGATTAAGGGTGCCAGAGTCTGGGGTCCCTGCTCCTCCTGTCCCTGAGTGTCCAGTCACCTGTCTGGCCTACAGGACTCTTTGCTGTGCCAAGGGGCAGCACCAGGCTTGGCCTCGTGGTCTCACCATGCAGAACTCAGCCCACAGCTGGTCCTGCAGCTGCACCTGAGCCCCCTGCACTGCACGGATTCCTCAGCAGCTCTGGGTGTGTGCTGGTGTGACAGACCTGGGGCTCTGCCTGACGCCCAAGGCAGGATGGGACTAATTCTCTGACGACTGTGAGGACTTTCAGGTAACCTCATGTTGCAAAGTATGCATGTTGCTATGTAAAGAGGTGTTTCTTAAAATTTTCCTCCATTCTTTTGAACTGTANCAGACCCTTAAGAAAGTCAAACCTTGGTCAAACAACTAAGTAATGGAACAATAGCTCGAGCTGGTACCTCCAAGGAGGAGATCCAAACAAAGAAAACCCTGGGCTTTTATACCTTCACAGATTAAGGGTGCCAGAGTCTGGGGTCCCTGCTCCTCCTGTCCCTGAGTGTCCAGTCACCTGTCTGGCCTACAGGACTCTTTGCTGTGCCAAGGGGCAGCACCAGGCTTGGCCTCGTGGTCTCACCATGCAGAACTCAGCCCACAGCTGGTCCTGCAGCTGCACCTGAGCCCCCTGCACTGCACGGATTCCTCAGCAGCTCTGGGTGTGTGCTGGTGTGACAGACCTGGGGCTCTGCCTGACGCCCAAGGCAGGATGGGACTAATTCTCTGACGACTGTGAGGACTTTCAGGTAACCTCATGTTGCAAAGTATGCATGTTGCTATGTAAAGAGGTGTTTCTTAAAATTTTCCTCCATTCTTTTGAACTGTAATTCAAGAGTGTCTCAGAATCAGACAAAACACAAGTAAATGGCACTTTCTCTTCTTGTTCTAATTTATAACAGCTACTGTAAAAACATTCATCACTTTCAGAAGCATTACAGAAACCTGGCTTCAATGTTTATGTCTTTTTGGGGCTCAGCATGTAGACTTCTTGCTTTATTTTTGACTCATAACTGTAATTTCTTTTTGGCATTCTAAATCAAAGCATTCTTCTTGCTCATTAGTTATATTTCTTTTGCTGATTATACTTCTTTGTAATAAAAATATGATCTTTTTCTGCAGTAATAAATTGGTCATAGCCACTCTCTATCTACTGGATGTAACCCAAAACTGACCTTTTTCTTCAAGTTTCAGGGCCTGATTATTTTGCTACCCTTTTCTTCTTCAGCTTTCCTATTTCACAAAGGCAAGAAATACTGTTTCTTTATTACTGGATAGGTCCTTTCCCACATACAGAAGATTCCTATGTCCCCCTAAAAGTAGCATTACTGAAAGAACCCCAGAATACACTAATCAATCCTCAAATATATAAAAATGAGTACCATGTATGATGTATATATTAAACAAAGAAGGATAGAAACTCTCCATGTCTTTTAGTCTTACTAATATCATCTCCTTTAGGATCAAAAGGGAAGAGGAAAGAATCATCAGGTCTTTCTCATCTGTACTGGTGCTGCAAAGCACAGAGAGGAGGAGCAGTACTGACAATGAAATAAGCATTTTAAATATGCCTTGTTTGAAGCATATAGTGAAGGAGACATAACTCAGTCAAAAGCATGGCAATTCATGTAGTTAAATAGTCCTACAGCAGCTATGAGATACTCAGAATCTGCTCTTCTTTCAAAGCAGAATGAGACTACACTGATTTGTTCACCTTCAAAATATGAAAATTGTTAAGTAAGTAAGTAAATAAATAAATATTAAAAAAACTTTTTGGCAAATCACCCCCACCATCTCTTTTCACCACTCACTAACTGCCTCAAAAGCCTTGATGAAAACTGGTATCAAAGCCAATATGCTAATACATCAGCAAAAAATACCATACTTTTTTCCCTCCTACAAGGTGTTACCAAAAATGTTTGTGTAGCTGTGCTCAAAAATGTTCATGCATCCAGTTAAGTGTGCAAGACCTAAGATTCTAATCCAAGTCAGAACACGATCATTAAGTACATTTACAGTAAAACAGAAAACACGTGTATGACTGAGGAGTTTCGGGGACAGATGCATTTGCTACCACGCAAGAAGTCAGGAGTTTCACGAAAAATTACACTTTGGCATGTGATTCCACATATGCTTGAGCCTGTGCTTAGACTAGCCTAACAGTCACTGTTTATCTCTGCAGTCTCAACCAAAGGATGTGCTGAGGCTACAGGACTAGAGTGGTTCAAAAACAACTGGAAAGGCAGATGAAGCACAGTCTCCTAAAGAGGAAGAAACTGCCTTTGGTTCCATAACAGCAGAGCTACAAATCTCTGGATGCTGTGAGAGTGATTTAGGGCAGTATCATTATATGCTTGTTTTGATCCCACACATTCCCTAGGCATCTGCTATTATCCAAAGGATACAGGCTAGATAATGATTTGTCTGAATCAAAACTGTTGATCTTATGTTCTTATTTTCTGAGGTTTGTTTCCTGAAAGCCCAGCCATAAACCAAGTCCTTAGAGACTATGTATGATATCCTTTGAATAGAAACTGTTCCAGAAAGTATAGTCTGGAAGCAGAAAATCCACGTAACTATCCCTGCTTTCAGAATCTAAAGCACTCACAGCACATATTCACTGTTCAAATCTTCTTTTGATTCCATAAGTATCAATAGCACGCTTTAGAGATTGTTTTGTAAAAAGATTGGAAATGCTATTTAATGCCCAGGCCATGGGCATGGCTGTGGTAGAAGACTGGAAAATTATTCAGTGTAAGAGTTGCTTTCTGATGTTGCTGTAGCTTTTACATAGAGAACCTAGGATTCCTTATAAGTATAGAGGGAAAAAAAGGATTCCTTATTCTGTTTTACATAAATGATTTAGAGAGGAGGAATTTAAGCATTCAACTGGCAGTACCTTAGAGTAGCAAAGCTGCATATTTGACATGCTCTAGCTAGATGTTTAAAACTACAGAGAATGAAACAATCAGCTCTCAGGAGCAACTAGAAGAATACACAGAAAGAATCACTGAGGTTCCTTCAGACATGGCAGAAAACCATGGGCAATAATGTGTTCCATGTACTGGGATCAAAAATATATGAGGTGGGGAGACAAAAGATCAAACTCCAACCCATATATAGAGAGTAGAAATTCAACAGTATAAACATATATTACAATGTTATAGTAAGTGTTTCCACAGTCAGTGCAGAAAAGAGATTATGGATTTGGTTCTGTGTTAAAGGAGGTCAGGAAAATGGCTGGGCTTGATGATCTTAAAGGTCATTTTCAACCCAAATGATTCTATGTTTTTATGAAAAAATATTAAACAACAAATAGAAAAAAAGAAAAATCTTCCTACATATGCAGAAGTCATCCATGATATTAGACAGAACTAAGATCTCTCATCCACAGTGTTCAGGGGAAACAAACAAAAAGCCCAAACACTTCCACTTCCTGTTCTATTACTAAAGTTGTATTTCACAACTTTCTGTCATGTCCTTTCAGTACATATTTTTTGAGGACAGAAATCTTTCTTCTATCTTTTCTCCCCATGAAAAGCTACTTAAGCGCATTTCACTGAAATTGACAAAAATCCTGTAGGGAAGAAAATGACATTTTCTGACAGCTCTTGAGTGCTGCAAAAGGTAAATATCATTAGTGAGACTGTGGAGGGAAACTCTGCACACTGTGAGAGGTACCTTTTCATAAAAATGAGGTACATTTCATAAAAATAAAACTGAGTGTCATATTTATTAATAAAATTATGTCTTTTAAAGGACAAAGTTCCTGGAAGTTTTAAAGAGGTGTTTACTTCTTCCCTGTTTTACTGAAGCATTAAAAAACCTCCCCACAATATCAGTTAGTTCTCAGACAAGCTGACACATATCATAATCTCACAGTGCTCCCTGCACTAAAGCCTCAGTCACAGATTTTTGATTGCTCAGCTGACATTCTGAATAAACTTTCTACCAAAGTACTTATTTCAAAAAAAAGAGGAAAGGCAAACGTTGATGTGATGGGAAATGACAGGGTTACATAAAAAACTGACTGCATATGGTTGCTCTCGACCTGTAGTGGGGGCAGCAGGCAGGACTGGCATGTAAATCTGCTTGAGGAGTAACAGCTGTCACATTACACTTTCGAGAAAAACACAAATGTAGTTGAGGATGGAGGATCAAAAGGAAGCAGGAATTAGAAACTAAGCATTTTCTTAGAAAACATGCTACAGCATCACACTACAGAAAAGGTAGACATTGGAACTTGTGTCAGAAAAGCAAGAGGAATGAGTTTGAACAGAACAGAGCAGGAATGAACTCAGAGGAAACAGACCCAGGCAGCAGCGTGCTGTATTCTGATCTCAGCTAAAAGCAGTTAAACACAGAATAATGGCTCTGATGACCAATTTTCCCCTAGATTCCTGCAAAACTGTCATGTCTCACTCACTCAGCATGGAACTTACACAGTTGACTCCTGTGTCACACTTGTTTGTAGCCGAACCAGTGTGGAGCTTTTTGCTCCTTCATAATTCCACTTATTTGTCATGGTTTAACCCCAGACAGCAGTTAAATACCCTGCAACATTTCACTGGGAGGAAGAGGAGAATGACAAAAAAACCTCATGGGTGATGAGTTGAACGATTTCATATAACTCAGAGAAAGTAATAATAATAATAATAATGAAAAAAACTCCAAGAAGAGCAAGTGATAGACAATAAAACTCCAATAAAATTATAATTCATGAAAATTTTTTATGGAATCAGAGAAAAAAAATCTTGAGATCTCACAGAGCATATTCTCTTTAATTTACTTGCTTTTTAGACTCACTTTCTATGAGGCTAACATAAAGGTATATTCTCTGTTTTGGATGCCATGCTTTTTTTTTTTTTTTTTTTTTTTTTTTTTTTTTTTTTTTTTTTTTTTTTTTTTTTTTTTTGTCACCTT